>CAUYRT010011392.1:0-41777 GCA_963574885.1 Lepilemur ruficaudatus
AACGCCCCTAGCAGTAGGTATGATCAGTAGCTCCACTTCTCATCTGAAGAAACTGAGGCCCAGAGGTGGAAACACTTGCTCGAGGCTATGTGATTCCTAAGCAGCAGAGCCCTCTGGCCTCCGTAGTCCACCTCCAGGGACGCTACAGAACCTGGCACCTGCCCTAGGACAGAAACATAGGGGAGTGGAATGGGGACAGGTATCAATTTGTCTACTTCTTGCTACATACTCGGGACTACAGCAGAGCTGTTCTTCACAACCTCGAGGGGTCCCTTGCCTTGGGGCATTTTCAAGAAGTAAGGTTGGCGGAGAACGGTCAGACCACATGTGGAAGGACAGCCACACTGAACGTCAAGCTCAAGGCAGAAACACATTTACCATCAAGTTAAAGACATGCGCACAGGTGTCCGGGCCATGCTTCCCCTTCCAGCCTTCAAGTGCCTGGGGCCTCTTTACAACTTGTCCCACGCCGTCCTTCTTCCAAGTCAGTCCGGGCTGTGAGTGCCTCCCTTGTACTAGGAACGTGCTATGATTCAAGTCATCATCTCACATCTTGGCTTATCTCTGGGCTCAAAATACACTCTAAGGACTGACTCTTCACCCAGAGGATTGCTAAGGAAACTGCTTCTGCCCAAGGCAGTCTCAGAAAGGCCTTCCACTTGTCGCCTTTTTGCAGAGGTGGCTTTTCTCTGAGTGTGGAACCTGCCCGCCCGCGCCCTCTGTCCGCCTGCGGCTCCGCGATCCGCCCCGAGTGCGCCACCAGGGCCATTTCCACCTGACACCTGACCGGGAGGTCAGAACAGATTTTCAGCATCAGGTAGAAAGGTGGACGGGGGTGTTTAATATCACTGTCACCTGTCTCTCCCCAGCCTATCACGTCCTGCCCCCGCTCTGTGGACGGCCACAGCACGTTCACACGCACTGGCACGCGGGCAGCCTCTCGTAGCTTCTGTGGCTGAGAACACAGGAGGGTGAAGCCCGTATCTGCTGTGTGGCCTTTCTCTGGCTGTGCCTGCAGAGACAAACACCAAGTGTTCAAATAAGTACAGTTTTCATGTGCCATATAAATTTGACAGTGGAGAAACAATGAGTGGGTGGAGAACCTCAAATGAATGGTTTGCACCGTGGACTCAAAGTATTCTGACAATGATCCATGGAATATCCTGCCCAAGATCCTGTAAATACAGCGGAGGTGTTGGGCATGCAGTTCCTGGTTTTTACCCGTTCCACTTACAGAGCTTTTAATGATTGAGGAGGGACGCACCCGCAACTCCGTCTCCCTCTGGAAAGACTGACGCTCGTGGTCCTTGCCCTGGGGTCACCCTCTCTCTTCCCTGTCACTCCTGTCTCCTTCTCTGCGGGCTCTACTCACTCAGCACATTAACATGCTCCCAACTCACTCATCTTTAAAAAATAAACAATGCCTCCCTTAGTCTTAAGTAACTGTTATGTTCAATTAACATGAAACAAGCCGGACTCAGCAGAGTGGGAGCAGAAACCAGCTTCATAGAGTCTCCTGTGGCCCCTCCCGCCACCCTCCAGAGCAACTCTGTGCAATGGAATTTTCTGTGACAGTGGAAATGTTCTGTCCACACTGGCCAGTAGGGTAGCCACCAGCCCTGTGTGACCTACAAGCACTTGAAACGTGGCTAATGAGACAGACTAATTGAGTTTTTAATTGAATTTCATTTTCACTAATTTAGATTTAAACAGCCCCAGGTGGCTTGTGGCTGCAGTGTGAGTCCTTGCCAATCCTGGGGGTGACTGCCATCCACGCCACCACTCTACAGGTGGCTTCCAGTAACAGGGAGTCTCCTCTTAGGAATTCAAATGTCTGATGTGCAATCACGTCATGATGGTCAGGTCTAGCATAACCACAGCACTCACGTATTTACGCACTTAGGACCGTCCCCTCTGTCCACCCAAGCCGGCTTTCCGGAGTGGGTGGTATGTGTTCAGGGTGGCAGTGAGGGGCAGTTTCTCCTTATTTCCTCTTTCCGCCTCTTCCTCTCCGGGCTGGCTTCTCATCCCTCCAGGGTCAGAATGGTGGGGCATGGAGGGGCGGTGTCTGCAGGAGCCCACAGACCACTACAATGGTGACCCAGTCCCAGTACCCTCGGGGTGTGGGGACCCTGCCTGACCCCTGGCACAGAGCCCTGGGTGCCAGAAACAGGAGCACACCTGTCTTAAAGGGGCTCTGTCACCCTTGGGTGCTGAAGACTGGAAATAGAATCACGGTCCGAACAGAGACTGACAAGTGTCACAGCATGAGCCCACACATGGGGCTCAGGCCAGGGGTGGTGGTGGACCTTTGGCGGCCCAGAGCCCTGTATTGGATGTGAGGGAGAGTCACCCCAAATCAACATGTCAGCGCCAGTCTGACACCCCAATCAGGTACAGTCTCGTGAAAGCAATTCTGCACCAGCCAGCAAGAGCAATTGCTTGCCAGCCTGCTCCCCCACAGCTGGAGCCTGGCCAGGGGGTCCCAGGGTGACATCATAGGCACAAGTCTCAGGGCTCCTCCAGGCATCTGGTCAACCCCATGTGAGAGCTAGAGGGCTGGAAAGTACCCCAAAGGCGAGGGACAGGGCCTGGGACCCATGCAGGACCCAGTCTGAACCTGGACATCCCACCTGGGTGGCACTGCTGGCCAGGCCCAGCCACGGGAAGGAGGCTTAGAAAATGTTCAGTACGATGCTTCCTGTGGCTGGGATCACTGGGACCAGGTCTAGGCTCCAAGCGGGCTGTTCAAATGGCACAGCTAGCCCCAGCCAGTCCCCAGGACTGCAGAGAGACTTAGGAAATGTTGAAGATGGCACTCTGAAGCTCCAGACCCTTTGAGACACAAGGAATCAACTCCTGGGTCTGAAGGCGGCATTGTCCACAGCCCTGGAGGCACAGAGCAGGGGCGAGCAGGGCAGGGGAACAGCAGAGCCCCGTTCTGCTCCCGGCCACTGCTTTGGCACTGGGAGGATGAGTGAGAAGTGAAGACACCAAAGCCAGTCAGGCGCTGCAGCGATGCTCTTGGCCATGCCTTCTGCCATGGCCAGGATCCAGCGGGTGGTTCTCTGGCAGCCACTTGTGTAGGTTCTGCAGAGACTCCCGATTCCATGGAGACCTCCCAGGTTTCCCCCTGCACTGGTGGAGGCCGTGCGCTTCCCAGCCGGCCTCCCATTGCTGCCCCTCTGCCTGTGCTCCGACGGGGCTCCTGTGCTCTTTTCTCTGGGATCTCTTGGCCCAAGAAGGGGGTCCTCTTACCTCAGACCCTTTCAAGACGGCACCAGCCCAGCTCTCCTCTCCGAGTGCACTTGGCCCGTGGGGAGCACACACCCCTGCCCAGCAGCTGGTGGAAAAGCAGCTTGATCTCACTGCAGCCCTTGCATCTCACTGCATTTCCACCTTCCTCAAACTTTGGGGGACACCAAGTCTCCCCACACCTTCCTGCTCTGTTCTTGAGGCAGCAGGAGACCCGCTCAGCCTGAGAGGCAGGTGGCAGTCTCCCCTTCTGGCGAGTACCCTACTCCCTACGTGGGGTTATTTCAGGGACCCTCAGAGGTATTAAATTTAGAGGTGGGGTGAGAGGAGTACACCCCGAACAGTTGGAAAATGCCAGCAGGAGAGCACTGTACCTCAAGATGGGCAATGGTCTCAGAGCCTCGGGACCCACCTGGGCCAGGGGCGGCTCCAGCGCTTCTTTTCAGGTCTGTTACTACTGATAATTGCTCATGTTTATGGTGTGTCTGCTAAATGAATGTCCCATGCAGAGTATTTTGCAAAAATTCCCCCATTCAGTTCTCAGCATGGCCTTCTAGATAGAGATTATTGGCTGCAAACTCCTCTACAAATGAAGACATTAAGTCTTAAAGAGGCCAGAGAACATTCCAAGGGCTTCTACAGCTAATTAGAGGCTGAGCCCAGCAGTCTGACCGGATCCGTGTTCTCAGGACACTGGACTCAGCCCCCTGGAGTAGGCTCCCGTTCCCTGCTTGGAGTCAAGCAGTTAATTGTACAGTAAATGGCTCAACATCTCTCTTTCCCTCCTCTCCTTCATGGTCAACAACCTCTTCCTGCTGATTTTCCGTGTCTCCTATTGTACTGTTTACATAGTAAGTGATTAGTAAGTATTTGTGGAAGGAATGAATGAATGAATGAATTCTAAGGCAAATGGGAGAGAAGCTCGGCCGTGCCTGGGACCCCCCAGCACTAAAGGGGCAGATTAAGCCAGCTGTGAGGATTTGCAGCCTGGACTCAGTGTGCACAATGTCAAACAAGAGGAAACTTGGGAGAGGGACACTTGGAGATCACTGCCTTAAAGATGGCATCGACCGGGCTCATCAACTCTGGGACGCCAGCGTTGCGGCCCCGGGACCCAAAGCTGTTCTTCTGCTGGGAATCTGCATGTTCCTGGGGTTGTCGCGAGGGTCCCTGGCCAGGCAGGTGGAGTCACAGGGCCCAGGCGCGGAGGTGAGCAAGGCCAGGGGCATTGCAAAGTGCAGGAAGGGATATTACTCAAGAGAAATGGGGCTTCATTTCCTTTCATCTTGCTGCTTCTTTCCCGGAAAGATAGTGCCTTCCGGAGGCTCAGAATATGTCTTTCCTAGAATAAAGTCTATCTAATACTGTGCTACTTTTCTCAGAAAATATCATTGCTAAAAGCAACAGCATTGATTCAACATGGTTTTTATGAAACAGAGTTGACATCTAGGAAGTCAGTGTCAGATCAATCCTATCCATGAAGCCAGAAGATTTTGCCGTGTCTTCTGCAAATTAGGACAAAAGCGGAAGAATCTGGACTATGACTACACAGAGATCAATTGTCCTGGCTGAAACCCAAGGGCTTTAGCTAATCTGAGAGGTTTCATTTGAAGAATAGCGTGTTCAATCACCGTGTCTTATTCCTACCAACTCTCTCAATAAGGAATTATAACCCGGCAAAAAGGAAGCACTCAGGTCTGCTGTGACCTTGGCTCTGGGATCACAGAGGTCAACCAAGTTGTCTCCAGAGTTTGGAGACAGATATGCTCACAAAAATTGCAGTGCCACTCAATAAGAGTTGGCGTAACGACTTTTACATAGTGTTGTGGGGATGTAGGAGAGTAAACAACTGACTCTGCCTTGGGGGAAAGCAGAGAAGTCTCCCCAGAGGAGGTGACATCTAAGCAGTGTCCTGCTGTGGACAAGAGCAAAAAAGGGGGTCCCGGGAGAAGGACACAGCTGAGACAATGGCACAGAGGCATGACAGCATGTGGTTCATGGGGAAATATCAAATACAAGTGGTTCCTGTGTGGCTGGACGGTGGAAGAAGGAAGAGCACAGAAAGAGATTTTTTAAGAGTGGGTGTATTGTGTGGTTGACAGACCTCATGGGTCACCCAGGCAGTTGTCAACTCTGCCTACGTGTCAGACCAGACATGAGTCCAATTCTTATCAGAACCATGCTATTATGAATACATAGCATTTTAGGGCTGTAAGAATCTTTTGATATAATCAGAACAACCTGTTCATTTTACAGATTAGGAAATTCAAGAACAGCGAGGCTGAGTGACTTGCCAAGAGATCACGCGGCAATTTTTAATGGGGCCAGTGACCTTGAGTTTGTGGCTACGAAGTCAGGATTCATACAGCAGAATCATGTGTAGACCCGACAGGGGAGGCCCCTAGTTCTGAGTCTATGGTTGGGCAGGAAAGTTATTCCCCCAAATATACACTGGAGTATCTCTGAGTGGCATGATTATGAGTGATTTGATTACATTTCTATATTTTTCTGTATTTGCCAAAAAGTGCCACAATGGGCATTATTACTTCTATAACCAAAAAGTACGTATTTAGAAGGGAAAAAAATTTAGTCTTTTCAGTACTTTGGTCACCTAGAGCCTTTGGTTATGGCTCACAACAGACTTGCCCTAGAAGGGGTTTAATGTTACAGAAAAGAGCATTAGGAACGGGTTCCCAGCAACCGTGAGGGGCAGCCAGGAAGTCGGATTTTTTGGACATATTTATCTCCACTTGGACCTTAGCTGCTTTACAATCGAAGGTAGATTCTTTGGCTTCTCGTAGACTGCTTTCTAAAATGCGACACCTTACTGGCTCCTCAAATAAAAAGTGTATATGGTTCTTTAAGAAAGTAAAACAGAACAAAACAAAACACCAGTAGCTGTGATGTCAGTATCCTCACCAGGAGAACTTGGTAATAGGTCTCGGAAAACTTTTAAAAAGCCCACCTGGGTACTTATCCTACACAAATAATCAAGAGATGTGCATGGAGGTTGGGAAGGGACAGAACATGGTGCCTGGGGACCCATTTTTGTTGAAGGAAATAAAGAAGGTTGGGAAGAGGAAGGCAAATAAAAAAGACTGGAATTTGCCTACAATAGCTAAATGTCTAATAATCAAAGATTGATGCAACTGGCGTACATAACTGTCCTGTTAGAGACTGTTCGTGTCTACGTATATGATGCAAGGAAGCAAAATGTGAACGCAAGCACCATGTGAATTTTGTTTTTAAAACTGTCTCTGTGTGTACGTGTTCTTGTGCCCAGAAACAGGACTGAGACACCCTCTAGGCCAACACTGGCTGTGATTATTTCTGCGTACTAGAATTACAGGTGATCTTCATTTTGTTCCTTACATTTCTGTATTTCCCAAATTTTAGACACACAGTACTTCTATAATCAGAACAGTCACAAAACATACTCCAAAAGAGGTACTGTTTGGACTGGTCATAAAAATGTCAAGAAACATAAAATTAACCTTTTTTGTGCACCTACAATGAGGTAGGCACTGTGCAATTTGCTGGGACATGGGGAAGAGTCACATATGGTTCCTAAGTCCTTGAGCCCATAGTTCAGTGGAGGAGACAAATTGAGCAGATAAATACAATGCAAAATGGCTGAGTATTGTGTAAAACAATAAATAAGAGGGCTTCAGGAATGTGAAGGGGAAAGTACTCACTGTGCCTGGGGGAGGTTAGAAACAGCATCACAGAGGAGGGGCTATTTGAGCTGGGTTTTGATGAGAAAAGAGGAGTTTGTCAGGAGACCAGGATCAAGGTAGGGCATTCCCCACAGCTGAAGTGACATGAACAGGGAGAAAGAAGAAAACGCCTTTAAGAGAAAGCTCCAGTGAGGCAAGATCAGAGTTAGGGGACAAGAAGGGGTGCATGGGATCTGGAACTGATGAGGGAAAGTTCTGTGTGGCCACTAACAATTCTGTGTGGCCACTAACAATTTCTCCTACCATGGAGATGAGGAACCCAGGACAGATCTTGGGACCGATCACTTCAGTGGGTGATAATAAGGATGGCTTCCATCAGAGAAAACTCATTTGGCCAAATCACTGTTTAACAATCACTCATCTTCAGTAGTATTTTATGTTTTGTTTTGTAGGATGGTGAGATAATGAGTGGTTCTCTCTTTTTCTGTTCTCCTCTTTTGACATACACCACCCTGTTGCTGAAATTGTTTTATAATGTAAGATATTTGGGGGATATAGATTTTTATGGATGTTCAACAAAAATTTCTCACTTCAGATGTGATCTTTTCTTGCGATTGAATAATATAAGTCAATCTGGAAATGCCTTCCTCCAGCAAAACATTTCTATCAGCCATAGTGATAAAACCTAATTTTATAGAGGACATAATTTCTTCTAAATTTGCTTCCAGTTGTCCAGCCATGCATCTTTCAGGTAGGTGTGAACACCCTGAGTGTGCGTATCTGGCGCTTGCTTTTTTCACTTGCCACAAATATTTCCCTTGGGTTGGCCCCAGTTCTACAAAGCACTGCTTCAGATGGCTTCTTGCTGGCTCATGGGCAGGTGATCCTTCACTCAGATAAATATCCCCCATCTTAGACTTGCAGTTTGCTCCAAATGTACTAAAAATAAGGCTTTCATGAACCTCTCTCTACGTCAACTTGTTTCTTTGGAATCGGTTAGTAAAAGTGAGAATTCGTGCTAAGGACGCATGACATCAATCCCAAAGGAGTTAGAGAATGAACATTTTTAACTCTCTTCATACCTCTTGCCAAATTACTTTTGTGCACAAGGTGTTTCAATTCACACTCCCCGGGGAATATGGCTTTTAACTGTTGCTCTTTATTGTGACAACTGGCCTGTGTTTCAGTTCTAGATCTGTCCACCTGGGCCAAGTCCCCTTTCTTTTCTCTCCCCCAGTTTTGAGGAGGGAGGTGGTTTTGCAGCTGAAATATTTGTTGCTATGCTCTTTGACTAATACATTTGGGCCTAAAAGAGTCCATGCTATTATTTAGAGACATTACACTTGAAAACAGGGTTTCTTTTCCGCCTCCCTTCTCAAGCTCCATTTTTTTCAAGGTGAAACCAGGCAGAAGACGAATCTATACAGCTTGTCTCCCACACACAAATCTCATTTTCTGCTAGATTTCAAATGCTGTAGTTACAGAGTGGTGCCTATTATCCAAGTCAACACGGTGCCCTTACCCAGAAGTCTGGTCACCATTATACATAATTTATGGATCCAACTCAGAAACAAGGCGAAGAGAAAATGAACACGGACTTGAAGTGTCGGCAGTGATGAAATCGCTTTTCAGTTTGATGTCCCTACGAGTTCATGCTCATTTTCATTTCTCGATTTCGTCCCGAATTTGTTACCCCAGTGACTGACGCTCCAATTACAATTTCCTTCCCCCCGCTTGCTCCCGCGCTATCCAATAAATGCCGTGGCCTTTCGCTGCCCTGTGCACTTATTTTCCAATTACTGTGGGTAAACAGAGATGAGCAAGCAATTGAATTGGAGCTTTTAACTCATTCGATTTGGGCCCAAGCACAATCTCAGAGATTGAGACATAAACATCAGGACCATCGTCTACCGAAATGACAAGGGTTGGGAGAAACCTGAAACATCCATCCCTCTTTTGCAAAGAGCCGTTTCCACTGGGACATCTTTACCCCAAAGTGACTTCACGTTCCAGAAGGATGTGTTCCCGAGCCTGTCGGAGTGACATCCTCATTGGTTTCAATTCTGAGCTAGCGCCCATCAGCCTCTTTCAATCTCCATTAGCAGGCTGGAAATTTATTTAGAAAGCCGACAGGTACTATTTGGGGGATTAATGACCACTGATTTATGAATATTGAGTAGCATTTCAATAATCGGAGGCAGGGTAATCACTTGTGGCTGTAGCCAGCTCTCTTCGCCATTACGGTCCACAGCCATCACTCAAAGCCAGTTAAATGATTCTGATTTATGACCTTAACCTTCAGGGTCCACTCCATTTGCTCTCTCGGTGTGTAAATTCTAAAAATGCAATTCCCTCCACCTCCGGAGAGCCAATTTAAGTCAACATTATGCATGAGCCGAGAATGCGGGAATTCTCAGATCTCTTATTTCACTCATTAAATTTGCACCGAACATCTTGCAATTAAAATTTCATATAGATTTCTTCTTATGATTGACATTTGGCCTTGATGAAATGAGTTCAAATTTGGTCTCTCCGAAGACTTAGGAGGAGAGAGATGGATCTGGACATTGTTTGGAGAGAGCACTAATACTTTGATTAGCATTTTCAACAGACTCCTGAGTGAAGGGTGGGCTCTACCCCAGTACAGAAGACATGAGGGAGACAAGACAGGAATGAGAAGCGAACCCATTCTGCTTTGAAAACTCCACCGTTTAGCTTGGCAATAATAAAACAAGGGACTCATGGACTCTTAGAGCAAGAAGCCTCACAGATCTCATAGATCAAACCTCTGTGTTCCAGCCACAAGTCTGGCATCCAGAAAGGAAAGGACTTCCTCAACACGACAGGGGTGAGGGTCCTTCCTCACACTGCTGCCTTGCAGTGTGACCATGTGTCCAAACTCAGGCCACTGGAGGATTAAAGAAAGTAATGACTGTCACCTGCAGGCTGACTCATCAAACTTTTCCATACCCAGTCCTCACTCAACTTGCCCATCAACTGAATGGACAGCATGTGAGTGAGAAATAAACATGGGAGTGAAGCCACCAAAGTTCGGGTGTTGCTTTAACAATTAAACTACTCTGAATAATGCATCCAAAGGCACAATGTGGATCAGAAAGCCTTCCCCTGTGCACCACAGCTGATGGAGGAGGGTTAACAGAAGGCCACACAAGACTCTCAGCACCCTGGTACTGCTTGAAGGCCCACAGTGTCCCACAGAGAGGAGACAGTGGTGTGTATGTGTTTAACAGCAGGCTGGTGAAGAGGGATCCTTGATATGTAGCATTTGCCACTTTCCGTGGTGTAAATACTCCCACCATGGCTGATTACAAGCTACCAACATGATGTCATTAACCTTAGAGTTGGGAAGAGATGCACACAATTGACTCTCAAAAGCTAGAAAGAGCCAGCTCCAGCACACCACCAGGAGGGACCATGTCTCCCTACTGTGCCATAACTCAGTACAGCTTCAGCACCCTGCAGATCTTTGGGATCCCCAGTGATGAACAGCTGGACCCAGCAGAGCACATGCAGAGCCCAGTGGGAGCAGACTCTCATGGAAGATGCACGCAAGAGAGGTGGGAAGGGCTCCTCCTCTAGATCACCTGTGCACGGCAGACTGCAGACAGGGAAGGAGGAGATGGCAGGAAACACATGGACACATCCCTGGGCACAGAGACTTTGATAGGGAGAACTGGGGTGGGTTAGAGGTTGCGGACCTGGTATTTCATAGGTTGGGGAGAGAAGGTAGCATAGTTGGGGCACTTGTGTGAATATATCCTCATCTTTACCAACAGGCTCCTGAGACCTGGACCATTTCAGATACACAAGCAGACAAGACTGACAGCTAGAACAAGAGGTTTTCCCAGCCTAGAAGTCACTGATATCTGCCAGATATTTTGGAAAAAAAGAAACGGAAAAAGCACACAAAACACATTGGTAGAAAGTGTACTGGAATTTGAGTGTAAATATCTAACTCTGATCCCAGTCCTATCACTTCACATCTCAAATTTAGTTTCTTCGATTGTAAAATGGGAACTAGGACTCTATTTCACGGCTTTCCTGGAAGAGTTCAATGAGCTAGAATGTGTGACGGTGCCTCCTGCCCGGGAGCCATCTCACCGTCACTCAGGGAACATGAGTTGAATCTGACTCTGAACCAGGACAATTGTGTCTCATCTGGACCAAGTTCTGCCTGTGCTCTCTCTCCTAACCTCAGAGCCAAGTTGGAGGCAAAACAGCATCTGACTTACCCACCTTCCCCCTGACTGGCTCAAACCCAACCAAAACCCTCCTTCCGCGAGCATTCGGTAGTTAGCCTGTCGGCTCCACTGATTCACGGCCAACTGTTGTTTATCGTGTGGATTCCAAATGCCAGGCAGAACTGCACTGAGGACATGGGCAGAATTTCAACAGGCAAAGACCCATCAGGCAGATGAACACGTTAGAAAGACTCTCTGGTGCGGCAGGTGGAGCCCTGCTCACTGGGAAGCAAGTCCTCCACCTGGCACAGGAAACTGAAGCCGTCTAGGCTGTAGCATAGCCAGCCCTGGGCAAGTCTGAAAAAAAGCAATGCATTCCCATGGAGCATTTCTTCTCAATGTCTAATGCCTCTCTCAGAATATCGCCCCAACCTCTCCCTCACCAAGCAAAAGCGGACGTAATAATGGGGTGGAAGAGGGTTAATAAACATAAGATAGGGCCTACTGCTCAGCACACATAACTCATTTCTTTCATTTGTTCGTTACTCAGTGAGCATTTGGTGCTTGCCCAGGTCCCAAGCACAGAACTGGGAAAAGGGAACACGTCATGCACAAGGCAAAGTCCCTGCCATTTAGGAGCTGAATTTGGGAGAAGTAGGTCAAGGAGACAGACCTGTAAGCAGATCAGAGCAACAAGATGTTATAGGTGCCAACACGTTATCTAGACAGGGCCTACAGAGGGCATAGTAGGGCTCAGGAGACTGCATTCAACCCCACCTCATGAGGGAAGCTCCCTAAGAAATGCATCCATAAACTGAGTGGGCATCCATGAAGCAGTCGTGGGGAAAGCGGTGTTTGGGCAGAGGGACCCATGCGAGTAAGGGCACTGATGTGTGAAATAGTACAGCAGTTTGGGGAGCTATGACAGCAATTCAGTGAAGCCAGAGTATTAGGAGCAAAAGGACGTTCATGAAAGACAAGGGTGGAGAGGTGGGCAGAAGAAAAATCAGGGCTAGCCACCCCTGGACCCCAGCTGGAAGGTGCACCCGGTGTTCCTCCAACCAGCACAGCTCTCGGCCCTTCCTCCACAATCAAAGAAAAGCCTATGGACGTGGCTTGGGAAACAGAGGTGCAGTGAGGAGGCAGCACAGAGGGAACATGCTTCTCCAGTCATGGGGTCTTTGTGAATTTGCTACACCCTTGTAGGCAGAGAAGGTGTAAATACCATACAAGTTCCAGGAGCCAATTACTCAGACCACGCCTCTGTCTGGAAACATGATATGGGAAAAGCATAAGTCCAGCTCCTGGGATGCACCTGCAGGGCAGTGCTGGCTGTTGGCTTGCAGGGGGAAACTTAACCCGTCATGATCTCTCAGCCCCCATCAGCACCGTCTGTAAAGCCACATTGTCAGTGACATCAGCCATTTTGTGATTTGTCTGCCTAGGGTTATCCATTTGGCAGGACTCAGGAATGCCTCTAAAATGCTGTCCTTGCACTTCATAATCCTGCCATGCTTGATAGAGCTACACCGCCATCCTCACAATGAGAGTGGGATGGGAAGATGGTAATTAAAATAATGGTAATGTTGCTCTGCATTCGGGCACCACCTTAGGCTCTTGAAGCACTTTTGTGCATGTTCCCTCAGGCGATCCAGCTCCTGGGTGAACAGTTGGCACCTGCTCAAGTCAGAATCTCTGCAGTCAGGACTATAGGGGCCTCCCTAGGCCACTTCCCTGTCCGTTACAGACTTGTCTCTGCCCCACATTAGTCTAGTGCTCAGCATTAAGCATGTTGCCATTGTACGGATACTTACTACTCTACTAATAATCACAGTAGTAACACCTAGTGTTAATTAGGGCGCTGTGCTAAGCATGTTAAACAAGGTAGGCATGATTGTTATTCCCATTTAACAGAAGAGGAAACTGAGGCTGAGAAAGGTGGCTGCTCAAGAGTCAGAGCAAAGAAGTAGGAGAGCTGAGACTCAACATTGTCTCCCAACGAATAAGCAATTAGGTGATGATGCTAAACACATCACTGCCGACTCTCAGGCAGGAGGGTTGACAGCCACATCTCCGGTGTGGTCTGCAAGAGCTCCTGATGAATAAACGCCTGGCTGGGAGAACCTGCAGGGAAATACCAGCTCTGTGAGTGCTTTTAGGCAGAGCTGAGCCAAGCCGCCCAAGCCTCCAAGGAGATTATTAAACAACCTTTTTCAAAGTCCAATAACTTCCCCATCTGGAAATTCTTTATGGACTCAGAGGAGCAGAGTGTGTGTGTGTGCGTGCACGTGTGTGTGTGTGTGTGTGTGTGAGAGAGAGAGAGAGAGATAGACGGACAGACAGACAGACAAACAGAGAGAGCCCCAGACTAATCAAGAGAGACAAAAGGCATCTCCAGTTACAAAGTAATATTTGGGACCTGCTTTTAAAAATCATGACCCAACTTCTTCAGTTAGGATGAGCACACTAAGCTCTGAGCAGCAAAATGCTGCAGCATCTCAGAAAAAATCGTGATTGTTCTCCCCACTATGGGGCTATGTCCCCCAACTCTCATGGTGAGTTGTACCATGGTTGGGGCTCCGATTGTATTCTAGCTAGTGTCGTGGCATGTCATGCACGTCACCGAGGGCATATCAGGTAGGTAGAGCAATTCTAACTGTGCTCCCAAAGGACAGGGTTCCTCAGCTGTATGTCACTGCCCCCACAGTGCCCGGCAGAGCGCCACACACATAGTAGATGTTCAACAAATATGTGTTAACTGAGAAGATCGCATTTGAGAAGGGAGACCTAGCACGGAAGCAAATAGGTTTTGGCCCGGCAGAGTCAGCACCGTGAAAGAAGCAGGGACACAGGGAAAGAGTGGACTAGACAGGGGCTTGTACACCCGTGTCCACAGCAGCTCCCTGCACAAGAGCCGAAAGATGGACACAACCCGAGTGCCACCACGGGATCAGCGGATTGACAAAAAGCGGCTTATCCATACAATGGAATATGATTCAGCTACGAGAAGGGATGAAATTCTGGTACATGCCACGACACGGATGGGTGAACCTTGAAAACGTTACGCCGAACAAAATAAGCCAGACACACAAGGACAAATGCTGCGTAATTCCACTTCTATGAAATAACTAGAAAAGGCAAATTCATAGAGACAGAAAGTAGATTAGAAATTACCAGAGGCTGTGGGAAGGGAGAAGGGGAAATTATTTCTTAACAGGTACAGAGTTTCTGTTTGGGGTGATGAAAACTTCTGGAATTTGATCATGGTGATATTGCACCCCATTGTGAATGTACTCAGTGCCACTGAATTATACACTTAAAATGGTTAACAGGGAAAAATTTATGTTACATATATTTTATCACAATGAAAAATGGCAAAAAATAAAGAAGTAATCAAGGATTGATGAATGGATGATGTTGGCAGTTGTAGAGTCTAGGTGCTGAGTATCAAACAAACAAACAAACAAACCAGACCAGAGTGGACAAGAGTTCATTCACTCCAGCCATCAAAGAGGACTTCTGGGAGGAGGTGGTAGCTGAATATTCTATCAAAGGCATTGATCTGTGCAAACAGGAGGTCATTCCAAGAGCAAGAATGGCACATGACAGGTTTTGCCTCGTCCAATTCTTGGTAGAACCAAATGAGCTATATGCGACCTGCTCAGCCCTAAGCATTAGGGTATCACCCCACAGAGGCTCTCCCTCTCTGGGTTCCAAGAGAAGGACAATCCACACCCACCAAGAGTCTACTCTCCGCTCTCACCAACCACTCGGAACCTGCAAGACTCAATTCAGGAGTCTCCTCCACAAAGCCCCCACCCCCACTCCGTTTTCCCAGCCAACACCAACTCTCCCTGCTCTGAATTCTGTGGCTGAATTCTGAATTCTCCCAAGCTGTTCCACACATTCTAAAAAGTTAATTACACACGGCTTTGTATTACTTCCTAATTCCGGGTCCCCAAAGCCATTCGATGGTTTACTAATCCCCTGAAATGCTCTGTGAACAAGAGTTTCCACGGTCCAATAATTTTGTGAAATGTAGCCAACAATATCTCCCTTTTGAACATCACAATGCGCACCGAAGCTCATTAAAGACTATGAGAAGCCCAGCCACGTCTAACTTCGTTTTGTCCAGTGTGCTTTGTGAAATTATTTGTCCCTGTCCACACGACGCGACTCTTTCTGATAAACGCTATTTAATATCTTGCTGCCCGTGTGTGCGCCTGCTCCTTAGGTAGGGAAATGAAACGTTGCCCTGCTAGATTCACAAACCAAAACTTTGTCTTCCCAAGAAGAATGTAGGCTTGTGGAGGGTAGGGTCTGCATTTGCAATTTCTTTTTGTCCCATCCCTTCCCTGTGTCAAGTGCAGCACCTGACCGTGTGTCCTGATGGGTTCTGTTGCCTTGACGACCAGCTCCGAGTTGCTATTTCAGGACTTTCTCTCCATCTTTGGAGCCCCAGGAAAGCAGCAAATGCCATAAGGCATTAGTCTGAGCGTGCAGCATTTTCAGCAAAGTGGCGTTAATAATGTTCCGCGCATCTCATCAGCCAGGGCTCCTCGAGACAGGCCATGGGAGAGGCTGCCAGTGACACATCACCGAAGCCACCTCCTCAAGAGCCCACTGCTAGCAGTAACACTCAATTTTCTTTTATTTTTCCAACTAATTTGGGAGTTAGGAAGTGACACTGCATTGTTGATGGCCTTGTTCTTAGGGGTAATGTGACCCCCCCAGGTGCATGTGTCCAATCTCTGAAGTCCCGTCTGTTCTGTCATCGCGAACAGCTCCTCTGTGCTTGTGGAGCACCTTACAGGGACACTGAAGCCCAAGGGTGCTCCGCGTGCCTGTAATTATAAGGACAGCATGATTTCCACCTGGTCCCAGGGAAGAGACCCACAGACGAGGCTTCCTCCCTCCTCAGCCAAGTGCCAGTGGCAGCTCCCGCTATCTGGACCCCCGCTGTCTGTCTCCCCTCTGGTCTGAAGTGAGCCCAGGGGCCCTGTCTGGGACCGAGAGAGGCCCAAAGATCTTCCCTAGTAGCACCAACCTGCCAGCAAAGCTAAAAGCAACAGACTTGGCCTATGAGGGAAGAGGGGATGGACAGGCCCGTTGACTGGGATGGAGGAAGAGCTACGCCAGATACATAAGCCATGTTTGTGGCTGACCCCCATCATGGAGCACGTTGACCTCTTTGGTGTCTTCCTGGTGTCTGGCACAGTGGGGATGCCACCATATGCACCAGTTCTGGATACCTGTTTCTCCATAACAAACCATCCCAAGAGACAGAGGCTTAAACTGCTGTCATTCACTTTGCTCACAGATGTTCTGTGTGGGCAGGGCTCGAAGTGGGTGGCATATCCCAGCTCTGGGCAGTGTAAGCTGGGCCGCTCCCCTGGGGCTGGAGGATCCAATTCCAAGGTGGTGCACTCACCTGGCTGGCAAGACAGTGCTGGCTGTTGGCTGGTCACTCAGCTATGACCTTCACCTGAGGGCCTCGGTTCTGTCCCACATGAGCCCCTCCATGGGCTGCTAGGGCTTCCTCCCTGCATGACAGCTCCAAGCAGTCCAAGTGCAAGGAATAAAAGCTGCTGTTCTCTTAAGCCCTGGGCCTGGGAACTGGCACAGCCTCACTTCCACATATTCCTTCCATGGTTCCATTGGTCACGGAGCCCTCCCGGTTACAACAGGAAGTGCCATAGACCCCAACTTTCAATGGGAAGAGTGTCAAACAATATGAGTGGTCATCTTTAATTTACTTCAGTGCTTGACTCTGGGGTGATTTATGAAAACCTCTTGTTTGGGTCCATATGAGCTGGTATAAACAAAAGCTGTGCTGTTGGTCCTTAGCACAAATCCCCACCTCTCAGAAGGGAGGAGGGGGAGCTATCATTTATGAAGATCCTACTATGGACCATTCACCATGAGTGGGTCTTTCAAAGCATCTTCTCCTTTATTTCTCACAATGACCCTGAAGGAAGACATTTGCTCCCTAATTTTACAGAGAAGAAGACTGAGCTCAGAGAAGTTAAGAAATTCCCAAGGTCACACACCTAGGAATGGGTAGAGTCAGGATTTGAACCCAAGTCAGCTTGGCTCCCAAGGATCTGTGTGTCCTACCTTGTCCGGGACTTCGTAAATCTCACCTGAGCCAGAGCATCTGTTTGGTTCACACTGGAGCTCTCCACCCAGGGCCATCCATTCAAGCCATCTCTGAGAGGTGGCTTGGTCCACACTGCAGGTGTCAGGGCTACTCTTTGGCCCCTCCCCATCCCTCCTCCCTGTTGGTCATTGTTCTGGGGACACCTACTGCTGGTTTCCTGCAGTAAAGGCAGCTGCCACCATTTCACGGCTGGCCCCTGGCAGCCAGCATGCCTGGAGCACATTTCCATGCCCTTTTAACACTGCCTCATCTACAGGTCTGGCATCGGCTTCAGGGGCCCCACTTAGCACTTGGGTTCCAATTCTCAGACTGGAGCCCTCCACTGACCTCCAGCCTTCCTGCCCAGCTCTCCCCAGCATCCTCCTAGGTGGGGTGGCTCGGTGGGGTCCATTCAGGCCCAATGGACAAGGTGCTCACAAACCCTACGATGATGCCTGGAACCCTAGTGTTCCACCTGCTGCTTGGGGTCTCCCAACATTCAGACCAATCTGTGCATCTGCCCCAACCAGAGCTGATCTCCCTCTACCACCCCTGTCACTGCAGCCCATGCACAGGATCTTCTGTCCAGCCTCCCCTGCAAGTCTGGTGAACGCTCCCAGGGAGCGGAAATGGCCGAAGCATTTCTGAGCTGCACATACGTAACTCCCAAGCCCCACCCACTGGATGACCCACCAATGAGGTTCAGACATTTGCCTCATTCGGCCAATTGCTTCTTCCTCGTTTGGGTTTCCCCATTTCCCTCTCCGTGGCTCACCCTTCTTGATTTCTGAGTCTCCTGCAGTCTCTCCCACCTCGCAGTCTCTTCCCTCAACTGCATAGCCTGTGTCTTTCCCTTCCCAACTAAAATTTTGGAAGAGCTCTCCAGGCTCGTTGTCTCTAGCTCCCAACCTTCTCTTTATTCCTAAGGCCACTGCAGCCTGTCCCCTTCCACATCACTGAAGCCATTCTTGTCAAGTCACCAATGGCTGCTTATTGCTAAATCCAGTGGAGGTTTCTCCATCCTTGTCTTTCTACAATTCACAAGCAGTGATGATCATTCATCCTTCTCCAAACTCCTCCTCTCCTGACTAACGGGACATGACACTCCCACCTTGCGTTCACTTCTCTCTCAATGTCTCTGTCCCTCTTCCTTTGCTCAACCCCAAATGCCCTGTTCTAAGTACCAACTCCTCAGTCTCTCTTCTCAGTTCATGCATGCTCCCTTCCCACATCCTCGGTGCTAGCATCATGCAACTGCACACCTCCCTCCCTCATCACTCTGCTGAGCTCCAAATCCAGATAGCCAGGTGCTAAGTACCCTTAGAGTCAACACTTGTCCCCAACGCCTTTCTGGGAATGCCCCAAAATCTATCCAACTGCCCCAGCCAGAGTCCTTAGGAATCTGGCTTCCAGGTTCTATTTTCACAGCCACCACCTTTGTCCCCAAGCCTTGTCATCTTTGGGGCCAGATTCCTATACAAACCTCCTAACTTGTCTCTGCCTCAGCAGGTTCTCCTCCCATCATTGCCAGGAATCTCTTTCTAAAAGGCCAACATGACCATGCTGCTCCCAGCTTAAATCCATCAATGGCTCCAGAACAGGTTTGGGGAAAAATTCCAGTATCACCATGACCTGGATCCTGAATGTCTCTCCAGCCTCACCTTTGTCCCCCACCCTCACTCCGCTTCCCCAGCTTGGCCTCTGCTGGACTGATTCCTTGCAATTGCTCAGTGTGTCCACTCCTCCTTCCCTCCTGCAGTAGCTTCTGCCTGAAATGTCTTCCTTCACCTCCTCCCCTTGCCTCCACTTACTCTGTTCTTACTCATTTACTCAGATGTGTAACAAAGAGAGCACCTCCTCCAGGAAGCCTTCCTTGACCAGCACCTGGGCTGTCTGTCTGTCCTTTGTCCTGGCTTGGTTACGCTGAGAGCTATCCTCTTAGATACGCATCTCCCGAGGGAGACTGAGTCCCTGAGGGGCAGACATGACTAGTGCACAGTGTTATACTCATGGACGTCCAGCGAGAGTCAGAGATATGAAAGAAGGCATACATACACACAAGAAATCACACCCACATCCCCTAGCACAAAGGAGAGCTCTCCATGAAGACCCAGCAGCATGCAGAAGTGAGGTCACTCGTGTCACCTCCAATTCCAGTAACCTGTGCTGATTCCCCCTTGTTTTTAACTTTTGTCTAATTGTTCTTGTTCCTGGATGCTGTTGTGGGCAGGGAAGGGATTGGAGGGGAAAATGTAGCAGAAAGTGTTGCTCACCCCTTTCCTCCAGGGATAGCTGCTGCAGAATGGCTTGTCACTCCCATTCTGAGCTTTTTTGCTCTAGTTCAGTGGGTCTGGGGACAGCAGCCTAGAGGGGAAGCCAGGAGACAGAAACTACAAGTCCTTCTTCCCCGGAGCACTTTAAACAGGAGCATCACTCTCTTTCTGTCCTGTCTCTTTCTCTTTTTTTTCCTCCCTGCCTAAATGGGAAGCAAGAATTCCCTTCAGGTCCATCAGTGGCCCCAGTGAAGACAGGAAGCCCATATTTATGTCAGAGCCCCGTGAACTGATGCCAACCAGGCACTGTCCATACCCTGAGTCATTTCCCTTCACAGGATTCTTAAGAAGCAGAAACCTCAGTCCCATGTGACAGTTGGGCTGAGTTTCTTTGAGGTCGTGGTACTTGTCCAAAGTCACAGGGTTACCAGGTGGTAAGCCAGGGCCAAGAGCCCAGAGCCCACACTCTCCAGGTCACCTCCTCAGTCATCCCTCATGTAACTGAACCCTCTCAGGATTCTCCAACCTCTGGGTTCAAGGAAGTCACTTAAATATTAATGCCAAATTACTACTGTGGCTACTCTCCATTGGCTTAGATGGAATCCCACATTCAACCCCAACAATCTTTTCAAAGTGATTCTGAGGGTTCCCAGGGAGGTTGGGGGTGTTGTAAGCAGATTGACACCAACATCCAAATGCATTGCTCCTACCATGCTCAACTGTTTAAACATGATGCATAACTTTACAAGCCAAAGTGGATGCCCAGGCAATCTTCCAAAGCTAGAAGGATTAGGGGGGATTGAATTAAGTCAGACAGGTATTTGAATTCCAACGCTAGCCATTCTCAGGTACAAATCACCAAGGCTCAGGTTGACTGTGGGTACAATTATAACACCTCCTTCCAGGGCTGGTAAAAGGACTAAAAGTCAAGTTCACAAAGGACTAACACTGTGCCTTGAACATCATACATACTAAGTAAAGGGGAACTCTTATTTTTAAAATTGTTATTACTTTTATTGTTTCTATTAAATGATAGTAAAACAGGCAGAGGGACTAGGATTGTTTTTAACATATAATGTAATCTGGCCAGGGGCAGGGGCTCGCGCCTGTAATCCTAGCACTCTGGGAGGCCCAGGCGGGAGGATCACTCAAGGTCAGGAGTTCAAAACCAGCCTGAGCAAGAGCAAGACACTGTCTCTACTAAAAATAGAAAGAAATTAATTAGCCAACTAAAAATATGTACAAAAATTAGCCAGGCATGGTGGCACATGCTTGTAGTCCCAGCTACTCAGGAGGCTGAAGCAGAAGGATTGCTTGAGCCCAGGAGTTAGAGGTTGCTGTGAGCTAGGCTGACGCCATGGCACTCCAGCCAGGGCAACAGAGTGAGACTCTGTCTCACACACAAAAAAAGCATATAATATAATCAGTCCAGGTGTGACAATGATTTGGATATTGCTATGGTTTGAGTGTATCCCCCCAGAGTTCATGTGTTGGGAACTTGGTCCCCCATGAAGCAGTGCTGAGAGGTGGGACCTTTGGGAGGTGACTGGGTCATGACTGATCCATTCATGGATTAATGGACTAATGGGTTATGGAGGGAGTGGGTTAGTTATCACGAGAGTGGCTCTATCATAAAAGCTACCTTGGTTGTCTCTCCTGAGCTCCCTCACCATGTGATGCTCTGCACAGAGTCCCTACCAGCAATAAGACCCTCACCAGATGCAGCCCCCCAGCCTTGGACTTCACAGCCTCCAGAACCACAAGAAACAAATTTTTTTTCCGTATAAATTATCCAGTCCCTGGTATTCAGTTATAGCAACAGGAAATGGACTAAGACTGATATCAAGCCATTACCAAAATACCCTTCATTGATTGGCTACACCTTGTTAAAATGTCATTTTTCAGAAGCAGGAGGGGCAACTTGCTCATCAGTTAGGATTTGTGAAAACACTGAGCAGCTCTTGCCCCTCACTTGCCGAAATCCGATACCCGGAAGCATAGCTGTAAGCTGCTGGCATTGCAGCTGTACTCCTGGGCCTTCCTAGTCTGCAGTAATAACCTCCAGGCTTGACAGCCACCAATCCCCAGCTCATCCCTGCCTTGGCCTTTTCTCTAGAGCCACAGTAACCACAACTTGTAGTTCCGCTTCTTCCTTCCCCTTTGGAGCCTCCTAGTGACCACCCTCCTGTGCGTATGCCAGTCTCTCTCCACTGCAGAAGCCCCATTCCCCAGGGATCTACTTCACCTGAGGAACAAGAGAAATGATAACTCCAGTGCTGCCCGGTACTGACTGGACCAGAGTCTCCCAGGATGAACTCCAGGACCTGGTCTCAATACATTCTCTACAGCCTCCTTAGTCCACAAAGTTTAGGGGCTGCTTCTCTAAACTCTGCCCATCTTTAAGAACCTGCTGAAGTTTCACCTCCTCAGGAAGCCCTCCCTGATTGAAGGTGCTGTCCCTTTTCTGCATCAGAGAACAAGTGGTCTTAGCATAAAACAGTGCCGTGATCATTTACTTATGTCTGCCATGAGAGAAGAAACAGGGGAATAATATCTCTCAGGCCAGGCATCTGTTATCCCCGGGCTAAGTGATCACTATGGGTTTTTCAGGGGTGTGTGTGTGTGTGTGTAAGAGAGAGAGAGGCCACTACTTTATCTTCCCTGTGTGAATAGAGCATGAAGCCTGCCTCAAAATATGGATGCTATCAGCTGCCAACTATCATTGTAGCCTTATTTCCTCTTGTTTTACAAACTTTTGGTCCTTTTGAACACTACACTGTCATACAACCTTTTCTCAGTTAATGCCAAATGTCGCCAGTTAAATGGGGGCCTCTCAACTCATTAGCATACTGTTATGGACTGAATTGTGTCTTCCCATCATCCCCAAAAAAATCATATATTGAAGCTCTAACCCTCAATGCAACTGTATATGGCTTTTAGTAAGTAACTAAGGTTAAATGAGGTCGTAAGGACAAGGTCCTAGTCCTATAGGGTTTGTAGCCTTATCAAAAGAGGAAGAGAGAGCCCTGTCTTCTCTCCACTATGTGAGGACACAGCGAGAAGTCAGCTGCCCGCAAGCCGGGAAGAGAGCCCTCACCAGAACCTAACCATGTTGGTTCCCTGATCCAGAATTTGAGACAGAGCAGGGACCCCTCTCAGGGGCCTGCCAGGCTCCCACTTCCCATGAGCATAAAAATAAAGAAAAAATTTTGAGTCCCTTCAAGAGGAACTCTAGCCACTTAGCTAGCCCTGCATCCAGCCATTAGAGAAGTGAATGAATAAAGCTAAATGAAAAGATAATAATAGCTTAAACAATAGACACCCAAATAAGTCAGAGTCGCAAGATGTTTGTTTCCCTGTAGAAACTAAAGATGACATCTTGACATATGTCCTTGAGGTGTTTTTCAGAAACCAGGAGCCCCACCCGATGGAAAATGGGGACCACTGTCACAGTTGACCTCAGGTAGATTGAAACCAGAGAAGAGATAAGGAAATTCCAGAAATTCCCCAGACCTTAACTCACTTTGGAGACCCTCACCCCTGTCTTCAGAAACCCTTGCTTGTACTCCATCGGGGAGTTCAGGTCTTAAGAATTAGCGGCAAGTCTCCTCGCGTGGCGCCCTGCGTAGACACCTCACTTTCTCTTGCTGCAAATCTCGGTGTCACTGTTTGGCTTTTTCTGTGCCCTGGACCAGCAGGCCCAAGTTTGATTCAGTAACAAATTAAGAAGATCAATTTCTATTATTCAAGCTGTCCGGTCTGTGTTATTTTATGGCCTCTTGAACTATTACATATATAAACAACATTTTTTTTCATTAGTATTACAGCTGTTCTGTGAAGCTTCCTTTTCCCCTGGGTACAGGATGCTCTTTTAACACCTTGCCATTTAATTTCATAATTTTGGAAGCAGCTTCATTTAATAATACAACCTTGGTCCTGTTCTTAAGGGGAGTCCCACTCATCCAACAGCTTTAATCTTGTGTTTAGTGCTGAACCCTTTCCCTCCTTTCTTGGTGCTGAGAGTGGAGATGCAGAAGGTCTGGGTAGGAGGGGTTCTTTTCTCTCCTGCAGGCCCCCACTTGGCCTCCTGATGCTGGGTCCCCTAGTACACAGGTGGCCTGGGGGATGTTGGTATCACCATGATGGCTTAAGTGGGGGCGTCCCTTAGCCCATGGGGGATCTCACCCCCACTAGGCCAAACAGCAGGGCTGCTGCTGCCCTCCCCACCCCTCCTCCAGGTGCCCCCACCCCTTTCCGGGTGCCCCCCCTCCTCTAGGTGCTCCCCATTTCCCCTGGGTGCTCCCCACCTTCCCTGGGTGCTCCCTATATCTTTCCAGGTGCTCCCCACCCCGCTCCTGGACTTCCTGTCTCTCCTTGCCGGGCAGGTAAGAGCCACATTCTCATCTCTGCCTTGGTGGTAGGAAACAGCTCACACACCCCAACCACACAGGAAGGCAGACAGAGGACAAGCCATGGGGCAGTGACTGCCCCTTCCCCACAGACTTCCTATTCCCCCAGAGGCTCCATCCTCATGGCTCCCGCATGCCTCTTTCAGTGACCGGAGGTCAAGAAGACAGGTGGGGCTGGTGCTGTCAAGTTGGCAATTCAGACACCAGGGCATGGTGACTGCCTCGTCCCTGCAGTTCTCTGAACTCAGAACTTGGGGGACTAATTAAGCACTTCTGTTCTCGACTGTGACATTTATAGGCAATTTCAGGAAACTGGAATAACCATCCAAGGCGCTGTGGACCACCCCATCCCATGGGTGTTAGTCCTACCCAGGAGACACCCTTTGGTGGGTGATGTGGACGGGGGGAGTTGGAAGTGGAGGGGGCTGGGGACGGAAGCCAAAGAGGACCCCTGTCACCACCAGCCACCGCCTGGGCCCAAGTGTCTCCAGGTGTCTAATTTGAGTTAGCATCCACAGCAGAGGACTGCAGGCCTGAAGATGAAGTTCACGTGTCCACCCTCCATGAATTAGCTACCTTGGGATCATCTCTCGGGGACTGCCTATGAAATGAAAGTGCAGGCAGAGAAAGCAGCAGGTAGTCCCAAAACCCAAGACCTTCCATCCACACCTCCCACCGGGCCCTCAGTGTTACTGACTGAAGTGTGTCTCCCCTGTTGAAGCTCTAACCCCTCGCACCACAGAGTGTGACTGTATTTGGAGAAGGGTCTTCACAGAGGTGATTAAGTTAAAATGAGGCCATTCAGGTGGGCCCTAATCCAATCTGAGAGGTGTCCTTTTAAGAAGAGGAAATCTGGGCACAGAAAGAGACACCAGATGTGTGCACAGAGGAAAGTCTCCATGAGGACAAACACCTGCTGGCCAAAGAGAGGGGCGTCAGGAGACAGCAGCCCTGGGACACCTTGATCTTGGACTTCCAGCCTCCGGAAGTGTGACAAAATCCATGTCTATTGTTTACGCCACCTACTGCGTAGTATTTTGTTATGGCAGCTCTAGCAAACTAATACACTCAGGAATGGGTGGGACTTCCAGTTACTTGAATCTGATGGGTGGGCAGGTCCTAAACCAGCCTCCACAAAAGCTAAGAAGAGCCAATCTGATATAAAATTAACCATGAGAAGACAACGGAGGTAGAGTACCTGGCACAGGTGAGCTGCTCACGATTGGCAGCCCTGCTAGTTTTACCAAGGGGAAGTTGAGAGGGAGCCAGCTGCTGCTTTCTTCATCCTCACTTGTAAATCTTGTTGTAAACTTTTAGTTGAACAAACAATGGATAATACAGATGTTCTATTTGGTTATTGAAAAACAAAAGTTAACCATGAGAAAGGCAAAGGCAGCTTCTCCAGGGATCCCCCACCCAGACAGTAATGGCAGTGGCCAGGGCCTCCCCTCCCCTGCTGGAGTGACTCTGGGTCCCCCGGGTAGCTAACGTGGCCTTGAGCATGTGCATTAAGGAACTGAAATTCTCTCGGAGACATCGCTATTTGTGACAAACAGAAAAGTAACTTCTCTCTTTCCTAATGGTCCTAAGTGTTCATTAAGAGAATTTCCAGATACCAGTCCCCTAAAGTATTATCAAATTCACAAGCATCCTGCGTCCCACTTGCACTGAACATCACTCCATTCTTGCAATTGTCTAGAGGTGGTTTTAGTCAAGGTAAAGGAACAAAAATCAGTACATTGTCTTCATCCTCACCATATTCCTTTCACAGTAGTGTCAAAAGCTATAAAACATTTATGAATACATTTATGAAGAAAGGTGGAAGACACATGAGGAAAACTATAAATGTTTATTAAAATACATAAAATAAATTCCAAACAAATGGAAAAACATGATATATTCAATGTTCCTAAAATTTAATCTATAATTCTAATGGAATTCTGCATAGAATCCTGACAAGGGGTTCTATATCTGTTTGTTTTAGTTTTTGAAATTGCATGCCTGCTCTGAAGAATGGTCGATCAATACAGTTTGCATTGAGGAAAGGATAAATCAGTGAAACACAGTGAAGAACCCAGAATTCGATGCTTTTGTATATGAGAAGTCAATATATGACAAGGAAGGATGATAGCTTAATTCAAAGGGAAATGAATAGATTGTTGATAAAATTTATTGGCAAACTCATTATTAATCTGAAAAAAAAAGCTAAAACAGACATTCCATAGTACCTCTTGTACAAAAAAAAAAAACCCTTCCAGATGTACTGATATTAAAAAACATAAATGTAAAAGGTAAAACCAAAACCTTGCAAGAAAATCTAGGAGAACACATGTGCAAATTTGGAGTTTACATAAACCTCCTAACCAAGACTAGAAATCCAAAAGCTGTCAAATAAAGACACACATATTTAACTATGTAAAAATCAAAACTTTGACATGTAAGGAGAACCATAAATGAAATCAAAGGACAAATAATAGATCTGGAAAGAGTATTTTCCAGATGCTAAACAAAGGGTGAATATCTATGATATGCAAAGAGCGACTGGGAATTTACAAGATAAACACTACGATATAAAAATGGAGTCAACCCTATATGTTAACTCCATGGACAATTCATATAAGAGCAAACCCACATGGCTGATAACTGTATGAAAAGATGCTCACATTGCCTGCTAGTCAGAGAAATGCAAATGAAAGTCGCAATGAGATGTCACTTTACACCTTTCAGAGTAGAGAATACTAGAAGGGTGATGGCACCTGCTGGTGAGGGGCGTCTCCTTCAACATGAAGTGTTTCTGCCTTTGGGAAAAACAATCTGGTAGCATTTATCACAAAATTAAAAATCAGTTATCCTGTGACCAAGATTTCCACTCTGAGGAATGGAAGCTACCATCAGTCACCTGCAGCCTTCCTCATACAGCAAAAATCTAGACACAGAAAGTATGTCTGGCAGTGGAGGGATGGCTGAAGAAATGACGGTCCATCCACACCACAAAATAGTACACAGTTGTTAAAAGGGGAAGACTGGAGTCATGGCAGATGGTTCAGAGCGGCGCTTCTCAATCTTTTCTGTATTCACGGTCATCCTCTCTGTGAGAGTTTAATAGCACAGATGCACTGCACATCAGTTTATGTCATCAAATAGAATCAAGCTTCAGAGACCCATAGACCACTGTAATATCTAAGATTTCTTTCACCTCCCTAAACCCAATTTTCACCCCCTGGGGGTCAATAGTGCCCCCATTAAGAATGTGTGATTTCGAGAGATTTCCACAAGGGCTTGCAGAGTGATACAGAAAATCACTTATAAAAGGAGACCATTATTTGTAAAATAAACAATGACCTGAAAAACCTCTATATGTGTGTGTGCGTGTATAAACATCTGTATAGAATGACATAAACACAAACACATGGCTTAGTGACACAGGGGTGTGGGAGAGGTGTGTGCTGGGCACAGAGGAGGGGTGTTGAGGAACTGATGTGATTGGATGGGGGAGAATGTACTATATGAAATTATGTATATATGTCAATATGCAATAAAGACTATAAATAAAAGTAAGATTTACTGTAAAAATCATAAGGGCTCACTTAACAGCTTTGAACATTTCTTTAGAAAAATTCCACGTCGCTAACTTAAAATCGACTTGCTATCTCTCCATCCCCAAACAGGCTGATCTTTTCAGAACTCCCTGCCTTTGCGTGTTCTGTTTCCTCTGCCTTGGATGCTGTTGCCAGTTGAATTGTGTCCTCCGAAATGCATATGTTGATGTCCTAACCCACAGTATCTCAGAATGTGATTTAATTTGGAAATAGAGTCTTTTCTGAGGCGATCAAGATAAAATGAGGTCACTACGGTGGGTCCTAATGCAATATGACTCATGTCCCAACAGAAACAGGACAGGTGGACTCAGGCACAGGTGAAAGTGGAGGGAAGAGGATGTGAAGACCCTGGGAGAAGGTCACGTGAAGATTGAAATTCTACTGCAAGCTAAGAAACTACCAGAAGCTTGGAGATAGACCCAGACGAGATCTTTCTCCAGCACCTTCAAGGGGATCATCACCATGCCAACATGCTAGATCTGGGACTTCCAGCCTCCAGAACTGAGAGACGATACATTTGTGTTATTGAAGCCATTCCGTTTGTGGTACTTTGTTACGACAGCCCTAGGAAACTAACAACCTCACTCTGGTATCTACCTGGGGAGCTCCTATGCGGATATCCTACAAGATCCATGTAACATTTCATCACCTCTGCAGACTTCCCAAATTCATCACCCCTGCCTCTTCTGCGTTCTGATAATATTTTGTGTGTTCACAGCCTGTAAGTACTTACGCATCTGATTTGACTTAATCCTTTCCTACTAGTTCTTGATCTCCTTGAAGACAGGTCCCAGGTCTGGCTCACCTTTCCACCCTCCACAGCCCAGCCCAGCACTGAGCATGAAGCAAGTGGTTCACAAATATTTGCTAAATGAACAAAAACAAAAAAAATCCAAAATAAAGCTTCCAGCTGTATCACCTTAACGCAGGAAGAGACGACAGTGACAGCAGGAGGCTCCTTGGACGATAACTCTTCTGTCTTGGCAAAGCTCCTCGATTCTAACAAATTGACTTAATAATGAAAATGTCTTTAATGGGGGCAATATGGCAAAAAGTAATTAACTTCCTAATTGAAATCTAGAACTTTGAAAGTAATTAATGGGAGGCCAAATTGTCCTTCACAGCGAGAGTGCTAGAATAAACCAGCTGGCGGTAGGTCGGCCCGACAGCGGCTGGAGGAAGGTGTCACCCGAGCAAACACCGCGGCGGAGGGCAGTGCACTCACGTCTGAATGATGAGTGTTCCCCTTAATCAATGCGGAGATGCCATCAACCAGGGCTGACAGGTGCCACTTTGCTCTGTAAGAAGGAACCTTTTTTTTTTTTTAATGAGCAGACATTTCCACCCTTGTTTAGTGCTGGTGCTCAGCACTTAGAGGAAGGGTGGGAGGAGCCCACCCCTCTTTCTGAGTCAATGAGCGTGATGTAAGTGCCCGGCTAGCCAAGAATCATGGAATCTTGGAACTCTGGCACCCTTCCCTCCTCTGGGAGGCTCTGGAGTCCGATCCGATGGCGGGGTCTGCTCTGCAGGCCCTGGGGAGGCCGTGCCTCCCGCCGCGCTCCTGCAGCCTCTCCTCCTCGCACATAGGAAGCAATTGTTAAGTGGGTGATCAGTGATAACATACTGTCTGGCAGCAGATGGTGTCTATATTTAGAGGCCCTTCAGAGAAAGGATTAATGCCGTTAAAAACGCATCACGGGCCCGGAAAATGAGAGTCGAGTGTTCCAAATGACTCCTGAAAATAAAAAAACAAACCTCCCATGTTGCCCGGTATGGGCTGAATTGTGTCCCCTCCCTCCAAGAAATTCCTGCGTTGAAGTCCTAACTCCGAGGACCTCAGAATGTGACTGTATTTGCAGATGGGGTCTTTAAAGAGGTGACTAAGGTAAAATGAGGTCATAGCGGAGGGCCCAAATCCAATCTGACTGGTTTCTTTATAAGAAGAGGAGATTAAGACAGAGACACACATCGAAGGGTGACCATGGGAGACACAGAAAGAGGACGTCCATCGACAAGCCAAGGAGAGAGGCCTTGAGGGAAACCAACCCTGCTGACACCTTGGTGTTGAACTTCTAGTCTCCAGAATTGTGAGAAAACCAGTATCTGTTGCTTAAGCCACCCAGTCTGCAGCACACTGGCAAGAGCCGCCTACCACACCCCCAGTCTCACAGGACACAGCCCCATCTCTGGGCTCGGCACAGAGTGCCCTCAGCCATCTGGCTCCACCTGACACCTCTCAGGTCCTTCCACCGCCCCTCCCCAGGCCCCCCCCAGGTGTGTGACTCTTCTTGCTGTCACCCCCAAAAACACCATGATCTTTCACGCCACCAGACCTTAGCACATGACCCTCTGTCTGTAGGGATCACGCTCCCCATCCCTACTGTCCTCGTGGAAGGCCCTGTTCATCTTCCAGACTCAATTGAAACACCTCGTCCTCAGAAAGGACGTCCCCAGACCTGTCCCTAGAATTCATGCTTCCTGCTGTGTTCCTGCCACTCATGTTCCCTTCATGCCTCTGATTCAGTATTCAGCTCCTCTGGGGTCCAGACGACGTCTTCCTCAGCTTCGAACTCCCACACACGGTAGTCACTCAGGAAGGGCTTGCGGGATGAGGGGATTCATTAGTTAACACCGCTATCTTATGAAGGAGGAAACTGCCACGTGGCCAAGCAGTCCTCAGTGCCCCAGACAGCCCCACCGATGTGACAGATACAGACGAATAGAACAGAGGAGACAGAAGCAAAGAAAGAGCTGTGCACTCAGAGCTGGGAACCCTCTGACTTGCCCTGTGATGCTGAGTAGGTCACCGAATCTCTCTCGGTCTGAAGTTGGACCAGTTCATCCTAGTTCTGGAAAAGAAACAAACAAAAAGAAACCCTGAGTTTATGACTCCATGGCCATGGACAAAGTAAAATACAAAGACCTTTTGCTCTTCCACACATACATTTATTCATGCATTCATTTACGGCACATTTATTGAGCACCTTTAACTTGTCAGGAGACTCTGAGGTTTCCAGGGGAAGCAACATTTGAGCAGGATGTTGCAGGAGACTTGGAAATGAGAAAATAGCATTTCCACAGAAATTGCATTTCCCGACTTCAAAGAATCCTTACAACTCTTAAAAGTGCTATGCCATTCCAGAAACAGAAAAGTACTTCTGCGAAGTGCGAGCAGGTGGGAGGAGAAGAGAGTAAGACCACTCCAGCCGTGGAAATGCAAAGGACAAGATGGAGGTGGGAGAGCACAGGGCAGCTCCGGGGGCGGGGAGAAGCCAAGTCCTGGAAACGGGAGGTGACCGCAGGGAGCAGAGAAGAGGACACACCCGAGGAGTCTCTACCGAATTCAGCGGCAACGAGAAGCCCAGAAGGCACTGGAGCAGGGAAGTGACCTGTGCAGATTTGCAGGTTGGAAAAGACCTGTTGGAAGATGCTCAGAAGTGGGGCGCGGAGAGTGATGCTGGCAGCAGGAACCAGCTAGGAGGCCGAGGAAAGAACGCACAGGTGTGCAGTGAGTCCTGCATCCCGAGGCACGGCTGGCGTGGAGAGAGGGTGGTGGAGGTTCCCCCGGGATTGCTCAACTCTCCGAGACCCCAGGCTTTACTCACGTCTCCATCTGTATCTGAGATCACGGCGTGCCGAGCCCAGTAGAAAAGATGGTAATTTCATCAGATCCCAAATCCCCAGTAGAAATGCAAGAGCTTTAAATTCAATCATCACTTGGAATGCATCTCTTCTCATCAGCTCCAATCCATTATCACCGCTGCACACACACAGCGCACACACACACACACGCGCACGCACACACACACACACACACACACCCCGTCTTTGTCTTTTCATGGGAAGCCAGAGAGCTGTGTAGCTTATTATTTAGTTTAGAGAAGGTCTCTGTGGTTTAAATTGGAGGCTTCGGACAAATTGCATTTGAAATTGAAAAGGGGTGAAGTAGCCAGATGTATCATCAATTTAGGAAGATAACTAGTGTGTTCGATTGCTACCAGGGCCTGTTTCATCCTACTGTTACTTAAAATAAAAGACCACAAGCTGGGCAACTCTAAATTTCTCAATCTGAGCCTTTGACAGGAAACTGAAGGATGCGTCTGCAGAATTCCTTATTTCTCGTTAAGACACGGGCCTTTTCTTTCCCAATGAATGTAGATGATGTGTCTGAATAGCAGGCTAAGCCTCATTCTCTTTCTACCCACTCGGCACAGTCCATTTAGAAAACAGGCTGGAAAATTAGGTTTAGATGGGGTTTGGGTGGGGTGAGGGAGTGAAGGGCTGGAGCTTCTGAGAACAGTGGGTGTAGGAGAGTTCCAGAAGACAGCCCTGGCCTGCCTGAAGAAGGAAAATAGAGTATCTGGAAGACTAAGAAAGCACTAGACTCAGAGATCCTTGAGCAGAGAACATCCTCTTAACGTCCTGTGATATCTGTTACAGCATCTTGCAAACTATGAAATTGTTTATGAATGTAAAGATGATTGTTAGGTATACTGTATTATTATGAAAATCAGAAAGGGACTCCTCAGAATAATAATAACTCCTTAATTAAACACACAAACAGTAAAAAAAAAAGATTTCCCTCTCTGATATGTCAGCATTTAAACATCTACTTCTACGAGACATGCATTTTAGATCTCCCAGTGTGTTAGATGGCAGAGTCCAAGCCGTAGATTCAGATAACTAGGTTGGAATCCTGGCTCAAACACAAAGGAACTGTGTGACCTTGGCCAAGGGAAGAATTTTTCTGAGGTTCAATTTCTTCCTTTGTAAATTGGAATAACAATGGCACCTACCTGCATCCTCCCACAGTTGTTTTGATAATTAAATGAGATGGTGCATGTAAAATGTTGAACATAGGTCCCCACATATATAAATGCTCAATAAATCATAGCTATTACTGTCATTGCCATCTCTTTTTATTAAATTTGGAAAAACCAACTCAGAATCTCACCCTAGTCTCTAAAAAGAAAAAAGAAAAAAGCTAGAGATAGTCCTGCTTTTAGTTCTAAGTGTTTAAAAATATTTCAAATGAAAGGCAGACTGGTTGGAGAGGGGGGAAGGAAGATTGTGGTATCTGGGAAGGGAAGACATCACAGATGGGCCATCAGGAACTTCACAGAGTGTCACATCCAGAGGTAGCTGCCAGCTCAACCAGGGATGAATCTTCTATGAGGACCAGATGCTACTAATTGGCAAGGAATCCTGTGGCTGCCACCCAAAGAAGAGAACAAATTCTTTGTCACCACATGGTTGTTTTTTCCTTCCAAGTGGAATGTGTTAACTCTTTCAAATTGTAGTACCAGCTTCAGCCTCCAAAATCCCACATCCACATTTAGGAAATTCTTAAGAGAGATACCAGGGCATTTGTGTCATTGATTCTGATTCTTTGCACAATAAGTAATGTTTGGTCCTGTCTGATGACTGGGCTTCTGGGTCAGCAAGGACCAGCAATGACATTCTCCAACTTAGCGCTCCCGTGTGGGACTCGGAAGCTCACGCTTCCACTCTCGGCAGCTCACGCTTCCACTCTCGGCCCACTCCTGCCCATAGGTCATTCCTTTCCAATCTCTCTCTTCCTTTCCATTTGTCACCTCTTTCAAACACAAGGACTGGTCTTTGTTCCCTCCATTGGATGCTCTCTGGGCACAGCAAAGAGTCTGCTCCATGGTAGAGCTTTGCTCAGAAAGTAGATCCATGTAATGGGGTCTCTGCACTTCCTGTCCCCTCAATTCCCATACCTCACATGAACATCATCTGCTCCCATCTCATCCAATTATTTTCCATCTCTGGAAGCCATCACACATCCCCACACACCCACACACACGTGTTTCTTCCTGTCTAGAGTCCTCCCCAGGAAGGGGCCAGACCCCGAAAAAGGCAAATATTGCAGAACAGGAGCCATTGAAACTCCAGCCTGTGACCACAGCCCATGACCTGTTTTTGTAGATAACATTTTATTGGAAGACATCTATGTCCTTTTGTATGTATTGGTGATGACTGCTTCCGCGCTATGATGGCAAGGTTGAGTAGTGACTGCAGAGATTGTATGGCCTGCCAAGCATAAAACATTCACTTTCCAGCCCTTTGCAAAAAAAAAAAAAAAATAAGAACTTTGCTAACCCCTGTTTTGAAGGTAAAAGCATAGGCTGAAGAGTGAGACAGACCTCAATTTTTTCGTTTTGTTGTTTTGTTTTGCTTTATTTTCATTTCTGTTTTAATACATAATATTTGTACATATTTGTGGGGTACATGTGATATCTTGTTATATGCATACAATGTGTAATGATCAAGTCAAGCTACTTTGGGTATCCGTCACCTCAAGTGTTTATCATTTCTATGTGTTGGGAACATTTGATGTCCTCTCCTCTAGCCATTTGGATAACATACAATGCATTGTGGTCCACTGTAGTCACCCTACTCTGCTGCCAAACATCAGAACTTATCCCTTCTATCTAACTGCGTTTTTGTCCCCACTAACCAGCCTCTCGTCCCCATTCCCACTCTTCCCAGCTTCCGATATCTGTTGCTCTACTCTCTACCTCCACGAAACCAACCTTTTTAGCCTCCACCTACGAGTAAGAATACATGACATGTGTCTTTCTGTGGCTGGCTGGTCCCACAGAACACAGTGACCTCCAGTTCCATCCACGTTGAGTCCTGGCTCTACAACGATCAGCAAGTAGCCACAGGAGAGTTTCTTTACCCCTCTGAACTGTGGTCTTTTCCTCTCCCAAAAGGAGATACTAAACCCTATTCAACAAGACAATTATAAAGACAGAATGGAATATTTGAAAAATATCTTGGGGAAGCAGCCAGCAAATGGTAGGTGCTCAAGAAGTATTTCCCTTTCTCTTCCTTTTCCTCTGTCCTCTCCTTGATTCTCTTTCCTTTTTCCCCTCTAAACTTCTTGGAAATCCACCAGTGTGAGGCTGTATTACCAGCTCCAGTAGTCACTCTTCCTTATTTATATCCACACCCTTTGTCTTGTGACTTTGCACTTCCCCTCACTAAAATGCTGGAGTAGGTTTCCTTCTCCCTTGACTTTGGGTTTGGCCACGTGACTTGGTTTGGCCAAGAGAATGAAGTAAAAGTGGTAGGATCCCGGCTACAATCCTAGGCCTTGAGAGGCCTAACAAATTTCCATGTGCCCTCCTGAGTCTCAGTCATCACCATATGAAGCACATGTCCCAGGCCAACCTGCTGGTCCCAGCAGAGCAGAGCCACTTCACTGGAGCCCAACCGAGATCAGCCAGTCCCAGCCAACCCCAGGAAGCATAACTGAGCCCAGCCACTATCAGTGCAGGTCAATCAACCCCCAGCCGACCCACAGATTTGTAAGAATAAATGTTTGCTCTAATGAGAGGCTTTGGGTGTCCTGTTACGCAGCAGTTTTGTGTCAATAGCTAGCTGATACATCACCATTCATTCTTCAAGATACAACTCAAATGCTGCCTCATTTGGGTTCAGATCCTGGCTTCCTCACTTACTAGCTATGTTGCTTTGGGCAAGTGGATTAGGCTCAGTTTCTTCCTCCTTATAATGAAGACAATAACCCCACAGTTATTGTTGTGAGACTGAGATAAGATGACATGTGGCAAGCACCTGTGGTCCCAGCTACTCATGAGGCTGAGGCAGGAGGATCACTTGAGCCCGGGAGTGTGAGGTTGCAGTGAGCTATGATGACACCACTGCACTCCAGCCTGGGTGACAGAGCGAGACCTTGTCTCAAAAACAAAACAAATAAACAAAAAAAAGGTGGGATAAAGAAATGCAGCCCACCAGCAACTTGGTGGAAATAAGTGAGCATTAACAAACCCCCTTTTATTGACTTTGGGTAGAGCACAAACTCAGAACTAAGGTTAGTGAGTGAACGATGACAATGAATTAGCCAAACTCTTTCAAATTGAAAAGAGAGAAAAAGAGATATCTGAGCTGAGAAGTGGCTAAGATCCAGAGTAAATAGTCAGCTTCACAAAATTACCACTTTCGGTTTTAATCTCTTGCTCTTTAATCATCTCCAGCCATGGACACGGTTCTTACCAAGAAGGCAAGGGTCGGAATGAACACAAGGCTAATGAATGTGAAATACTATTATATTTAATACTATAATATCATTAATGAGACTGTAGTCAGAGATCAAGGACTTTTCAAATTAATTATTTCTTGTTCCAACACACACCATGAAATGGGCTTTCTAAATCAAAATGACACATCCCAACCTTTTCTTTATTAAGATAATTCTATTTTATTTCTTGGATCTTTGCAGTCTAAGCAAGTTTTATAAATATTTAAGAGAAAAATTCGGAGGGGAAATGCTGGATAACGCATGAATAGCGACCAGTTGACTGAGATAGAGCTACATGGAGAACTAGCTTTAGAATCTTCCTGCCTTTAGGGCACGAATTCTGCACATTCTTTATGGGAAGATTAGAGGGCCTGCAGGTCCTTCCTCATTTGCATTTTCCATTTTATTGCCAGATTAAGGATGGAAAGTCACTGCTTGAAATATGCTCATTAAGTTCCCTCTGAATTGAGTCTTTATGGTCAGCAATAAAAATTAGGCAAAATATTGATACCTTGCCCATTGATGATGTCTCCAGGGCAAGCCTCTAATTGCTTGAATGACTGGTCACCTGCAGAAACCACTTTCAACCCTGGTTTTGATCTGCAAAGAAATCTAAATGTGCATGACGACCACATTCCTTGGAAATAGCTGAGGTGCATGTCCACGCAGAGCTACGCACGTACGCGGTGTGGCAGGGGGTCGCATCCATTATGAGGGTGACAGGAGTCTTGGTGGCTTGCAGAGCATTTTATATGAGTGCATTTGCTGGCTTCCAGGAAAGGACCATCAGCCACCCACACCAAGGCATTTCTGCTCTCGGTGCGGTTGGACGCCCTCTTCAAGGGAAACGCTTTCTGTGAAATGCCTCCCCAGTTGACGCGTCACAGTTGACTAATTGCCAGGATAATCGGTTGTAACCATTTACCTTCTGAAAGTATCACTCTTGACTTGATAGTTTAATTCTCAAAACGCCTTTGACTGACGGGAAAGGATGCGATTTTACTTGCAAAGCTGATTGCGAATTATTTTCTGATTGCAGATTTATTCTGTTTGCGACAAAATGTTTCCCACTAATTGCTAAAATAATCTTGTAGGAACTTGCAGTTGAACATCTCATTTATTAACCCACTGTAGTTTCTCCCTAATCCCTGTTTTCATCGTTTTATTTATTTTAAACACCTATTTACAGGATCATTAATCCTCATCAATATTGTCTGGAACCTTCGAGCAGCTGCCAGAGCTGTTTCTGCAAAAGAAAACCACACAGTCAATGAAACTCAACACTAAACCCTCCACCCTACTCACCAATGTTACCTCTGGGGGATGAGGGATGAAGAGAAAAGTCCTCTTAGCTGGATCCACGATGGGCAATAGATGTGCATCTTGTCAGCCAATAGAGAAATATCCATTCTTCATTTGCCTCTGGCCAGATTCTTTTTTTATTTTTTTTAACAGCCATATGTAGACAGACCAGTAAGATACTGTTTCCAAAATATTCAGTAAGTTTCAACAATATTCATATCAGGATAGTATACTTTAAAGATATTTTGACCTACTATTAAGTAGGAAGAAGGCAAAAAGGCTCATTAGACCAGAAAACACTAGTGACAGCAGTGGCCTGTTACAGCTCACTCCTGACACAAGTGAGGAAATGGGCACAGAGCAATGGAGCCTTGTGACCCAAGATTTTGCGCTAATCAGGATCAAGTTGGGATTGGGGAAGGAAATCCCATTGCAGAGCAGTTATTTGAATTTAGCTTCTATTCTCAAGTTTTCTTTCAGTCATTTTGCATTTGAGATGAGGGGAAATAGTATTGCACATAAATGTTCATTTTTCCAGGGGCTTGTTGTGAGCAATTGCAGAAAATAATTGACTTTCCCTAAATGCCCACAGTGGAGATGACAAAGTTTTATTTCTTTAAATGCTGCTGAAGGTTAAAACACATCACACTGAAGCCCAAAGACCTATCTTGGAGACTCTTTTATGGAGGGATATTGACCCACGTCAGTCCATGCCAAGCACCAGAGAACCTTTGCAACACCTCCTGCCCCCAGCTCAAATCTCAGCAGAGGGAAGGAGCTCAGGTTTTTGGTTGAATAAATGACTACGCGACAATTTCTCTGGGCTTTGTGATAAGGCAGTAATTCTCAAGAAAGGACCCCAATCTGACTGTAATTTTTCTAGCTCTGCTTGGCCAAAGTTCATGTCAAGTTGACCTTAATTCATTTACCTTCTTGGACCTGCTTCAAACTCAGCTACATTAACTCTTCCTTCCTGGTGGGCTCCCACTACTCATTGCAAACCCCTTTTCTGGATCTGGCAGGGAATTGCCTATAATTACCCTTAATGTACTCCTGGAGCAAAGATATGCACGTTAAGAGCCAAAATAGAAGGTTAACTACAAACTGTGCAGTAATGCAATTACCTCCCAATTATCCCTTTCGAGGCTTAGGGAATGAATAGGAAGCATTAAGCCCAATTCTGCAGGAGAGTCCCTGGTTATTGGAGGTGAGGAGGAGGTGGGGAGGGGCAGAAGGGGCAGAGAGAAAAATAAGTACCCAGGCTGCTGTGGGTAAAGAATGCCAGGGAACACTGGTGACTCCTTACAGGAATTATTCCTACCGGTATTGGATTCCTTTCAAACTCTTCAGGTTGCTGTACTGTGCAGAAGGTGGGCTGGGATAGCAGGTATCCCATTTCTATTTAATTAAGACCCTCTACTCAGCAATGGCCTAGTGTAGAATTCTCTGTTTAGAGAGATGCAATGCCCTGCAGAAGGGCGTATCTGGGGTTAGCTAAGACTTCAGAGATGAGCAGTCCATTAGATTTTGGCCAGTGATTAATTTGAGGCTGAGATGAATACGGTGCATATCCTGTCCAGATTGGGCTATACCCCCACACAGGGGCCCTTCAAAACAGGGGAGATCTGAAAAAGGTACTTTGCTAAAACAGCCTAATTTTGAAGCCAACGGGAGGGACCCTAGAGCAAAGAGAGATGGGGATAAGCATTGAGAACTGAGCCCATTCGGAGGAGTCTGGCATTCCTCCTGGGCCAGAGCATGGTACAAGGGCTTGGAGATGACTTAAAGGGACAGTGGGAGTCGGGAGTTGAGGCCATCTGTGTGCCAGCTTCTCAAGCATCCACATCTTGCTGATATCACACAAGAGGCCACTCTTTATCAACCAGGACTTGATCAGTGACTGCAAGCAAATCAGTATCCAAGACATGGCTTTTACTTCTTAAATTCCCCCTTGTTCTTTTTCATCCAATTAGCGAAGATTGTTTTTAATCTAAATTATCTCTTCTGTGATAATATTGGCTGATGTGATTATTTGTTGCTGCGTAACAAACCATCCTAAAACTTAGGGGCTGCCAACAGCAACTTTTTATTTTATCTCACAATTCTGTAGATTGGCTGGGAGCGACTGGATGGGTCTGAGGCAGTGTCTCAGGTGGCTGCAGTCTGACAGCTGCTGGGAGCACAGTCACCTGTGAGCTCACCTGGGTTTATGTCTGGGTGGTTCATTCACGTGGCTGGCAGTGGCTGCTGGCTATTGGGTAGGAGCTCAGCCTGGGCTGGGGACCAAGGTCCCTACGTGGGGACTCTCCATTTAGCTTGGGTTTGTCACAGCCTGGCAGCTAGGTTCTGAGAGGCAATGTCCCAAGAACAAACATTCCAAAAGACCCAGACAAAAACCACAGGCTTCTTGTGACCAAGATTCAGAAATCCCAAAGCATTGCTTTCCCGACATGCTATTGGTCAAACAGGTCATGAAGGCCAGCCCGGGTTCAAGGGGAGGGCAACCATGTGCTTCTAGACAGGGAAATAATTGGTGGTGGTAATCTCCAGTCAAAGAAAAACCCAAATAACAGTGCCTTTAACACAATAAAAGCTGCTTTCTCATGTAAAATCTGTCCAGGAACAAAAACCCTGGGCAGGTTTTTATGAGCTCTGTGCACAAAGTCCTCAAGGATCCTGGGTCCTTCTAGTTCAACCCTCAGCCATCCCTAGAGCATGGCCCTCATCTTCAAGGTCCAAGAGACTGGCACCTGCCTGCCAAGCAGCAAGATGGAGAAAGAGGCGAAGAAAAGAAGGATTCAAGGGCTAAGGCCAGCTTGGGTCACAGCAAGTTCCTATAATTGTCATGTAACACTTCTGCTCACATCCCATTGGCCAGAACCCAGTCACATGGTCAGCCTCAGCTGGAGGGGAAACTGGGAAATGGACCACCAAGTTCCAGGTGAAAATTCAAGGGCTTGTGTTCCAAAGGAAGCAGGAAATATTGACTCCAGGGGGTCCACTGGCACTCTTTGGCTAACTCCACCCCCTTCTAAATAATCGTGAAAGTCACACATCTGATAGTCCCTCCAAGGTCCCCAAGGGAGCTGCTCCACCTCCTGGAGAAACTCTGCACTTCCCTATGCAAGACGTTTTGGTGGGATTTAACGATCTGTAGTTTCCATTAAGAAATTAATAGGCATTTTGTGTGTGCAACTGTAAAATTATATTGTAAATTTTTTTATTTCACCATATCATGGGGGTACCAATGTTAAGGTTATGTGCGTTGTCCTCCCCCACTTCCCCCCCGGAGTCAGAGCTTCAAGCGTGTCCATCCCCCAGATGGTGCACATCGCACTCATTATGTATGTATATAACCATCCCCTCCTCCCTCCTCCCATCTGCCCGATAAATGTTATTCCTGTATGTCCACTTAGGTGTTGATCCGTGAAATCAACTTGCTGGTGAGTACATGTGGTGCTTATTTTTCCATTCTTGGGATACTTCACTAAGTAGAATGGGTTCCAGCTCTATCCAGGAAAATACAAGAGGTGCTATATCACTGTTGTTTCTTATAGCTAAATAGTACTCCATGGTATACATATACCACATTTTATTAATCCACTCATGTGTTGATGGGCACTTGGGTTGTTTCCACATCTTTGCAATTGTGAATTGTGCTGCTATAAACATTCAAGTGCAGGTGTCTTTTCTATAGAGTGCCTTTTGTTCTTTTGGGTAGATGCCCAGTAATTGGTATTGCTGGATCAAATGGTAGATCTACTGGTATCGCTTTAAGGTATCTCCATATTGCTTTCCTCAGAACTAGTTTGCAGTCCCATATATTGTAATATTTAATATGCTTTTCAAATAGTCCTTTCCTCTCAAGTATTCTCATTCACCTGGTCACTGTTTCCAATGTACGCACTTTCCTGATTGAGAGTCACTCTTTCAGGCCAGATATAGCAACAGACTTCAACCTGAGCACCAACGCAGATTGGAACCCAGATTTTAGGACTACTGCATCTGAGCTCAAAGGGACACCTGGCATTCCTGTGTCATGTCCAGTTCCTCCCACTGGAGGAGAGTGTCCATGCCGAGGCCACATTAATGGGACTGGGTCCATGACACTCTACTGTGCAATTGTTCCCCACACCCCATATCAACCCACATTTACCAAGTTCTGTTGCATTGTGCATTGAACGTCAGACCATTTCCTTTGGGGGGTCAGCCCCACAGCCAAATCAGGTTCCCAGCTCCCACCTTGCCTGTCTCCAAGCTTCTTCCTTTTCATTTCCTCCAAAGGAGCTGAGGTCCCAGCATGCCTTGCAACACAATACCCAGGAGCGATGGTCCCCAAGGTTCTATGGAAATCATGATGATTAAAATAGAAATCCCGACAAGGGAGTTATCAGTGCGACTGAGACGTCTCAGGTCCCATAGGGGGAGGCTGACGATGGGTGGGGAGCAAAGCGATGAGGCAAAGAGATCTGCAACTGACAGACAGAAAATGAGTGTAGCAGGAACAGACGGAGAATACTGGGAAAGTTACACCAAGTGTCAGAGGCCAGAAATAGAAGACGAAACCCGTAAGTTAGGAGCCAGGTAAGTGCCGGGTTGAGTGGGAAGTGGGGAGCAGAGGTAGGGTGTCGTGCCCTAGACTGCCAGCAATCAGGACGCAACAGCTTTGGAGTTCTTCCACCAGCGGTTTATTGGCACAGCTTCACATCTATGACTTATACATGGCGAGAGACGCCGAACGGGAAGTGAGCTCCACTTAAGTACCCTCAGCCAGGACCTCCCCCAGGACGTGTTCTCTAGTGATAGGCAGGACGGAGAGAGCAATTGCGCACGCGCTGGGCACAGCTGCCTCC
>CAUYRT010011393.1:0-41453 GCA_963574885.1 Lepilemur ruficaudatus
ATGTTTTGTAGTTTTCCCCCAATAACATTTTTGGAAGAAAAAAAAAAAAACCACAATGAGATACCACCTAACCCCAGTGAGATTGGCCTCTATCAAAAAATCCCAAAACAACAAATGCTGGCGAGGATGTGGAGAGACAGGGACACTCTTACACTGCTGGTGGGACTGCAAATTAGTGCAACCTCTGTGGAAAAGAATTTGGAGATTCTTCAAAGAGCTAAAAATAGAATTACCATTCGATCTAGCAATAGCATTATTAGGCATCTACCCAAAAGAGCATAAGACATTCTGTTATAAAGACATCTGCACCCGAATGTTTATGGCAGCAGAATTCACTATTGCTAGGTCGTGGAAACAACCCAAGTGCCCGTCAATTCATGAGTGGATTATTAAAATTTGGTATATGTTTATGATGGAATATTATTCAATTTTAAGAAACGACAGTGAGCTAGCACTGCTTATATTATCCTGGATTAAGCTTGAGCCCATTATTCAAAGTGAGGTGACTGACACAAAACTGGAAGAATGGACCCCACAGGTACTCGCCATCAAATTGGTACTGACTGACTAACACTATGGTGCTCAAATGGTGGTGGTGTTCACTAGGGATTTGGGGGGTGGGAGATAGACCCACATCTGAGGGATGTGGTGAGCACTGTGGAGAGGAGGGGCATGCATGAAAAGTAGTTGGGGATGGGAATTAGGGGTCTCAATAGGGGGAAGGAAATCCTCTAAAACTAATTTATGTGAATAGCTGTACAACTTGGTAAATTTACTAATAACCATTTAATTGTACACTTAAAATGGAGTCAAGGCATGATATGTAAATTATACTTCAATAAAGAAAAAAAGATTTGGGGTTCTCTGTGACTATTTAAAAGTTTTTCTATCAACTATTTAATATTAAGTAGTCAAAAATTCAATGGAAATCACAGAACAGACCTAAAAAGAGTATAAGATGAGTGATACATTTTGTATTTGATCAATGTTTTAAAACTCCACACCCACTTTAAAAAATGAAAGACAAACTTCTTTTAAATCTGGAGCTTCCATTTCCACTTCTCTGGAATTTAAGTAAAAAGAAATAAGTTCACTAATGCACAATAATATGCTGCTCTCTTACAATAAATATCAGGTCATAAGAATGGTAGATGTGATGGTGTGAAAATGATTTTGTTAACTTGTGGCCAGTATGACAAGACATTTCATTTTATTAATATATCATTTGGTTTTATAGACAAAATATGCCACTGGGATGACACTCTGTGGGAGAAGGAAGGATCTGTGGGAGAACTACATTTTCATAATTGTGAGGTTAAAAAAAACCACACACACACACACACACATACACACACAGACACACACACCCAGCATCCAAGTTATCCAGCACTGGGAGACTTTAAAACTTGATTATTGCAAAGGTGGATTGGCATATTAATTAAAAATAAAACTGACATTTGAAGCATATTTCAGATTTCATGGCAAATTTCATCATTCTAAATATAGTTTCAGATTAATTATGACACATTTGGTGCTAAGCTATTTTAGAATTCAAAACACTTCCATCTTGGAATGGTTGCAGCAGATCACGGTGTTTGATCAAGGCTGCAGAGAAAAGAGACTAGATTTAATACTCCAGGTCTCCTCATATTCTGCCTTTAACTTTTCTTTTCTGTGCAGGTTGAGTTGGTAGAGTGATACAAGGTGATGGCATTTTGAGTACAAATGGGATTTGACATTTTGAGTGTAAATAAGAATGGTGTGTCTTCTTGCAATATAAGTCACTCTTCACCAGCAGTAAAAATAAAATGAAAATCACAGAAATGTGTGTTATTCATTTTCCTGCATACACACCAAGGAATTTTATATTCAGTCATTGCTATGAACATTATTTTATCCTTTTCTTTTCCAATTTATTGCCTCATTACAGGAATTGATAATGATATTTCTTCTGAATGACTATTATATACATACTTTTTCCAACTATAGCTAGGACCTAGAGATATGACTTTTATCTTTCCTGTAGGGGTCTCTAAGGCAGGCAGTCTTATTCTTCCCAAGGTACATAAAGATTAAGAAACTTTATGATTTTTTATTGTTTACTTGTTGTTTTCCTAATGGTTTCACAGGAGTAAAGAACAAAGCATATGCAATGTAACTTAATTTTCTCTCTTAAAATGAGAGAGAAATGGTGAGGGGAAAACTTGGGAAGAGTCATAAAATTTCTGAGCTGCAAGGAATGCTTAAATCCAGGAATGCTTAAATCATGCCATCAAGACCTCTCAATTCCTTTTACAGATAAAGAAAATGAAGTGCAGAGAAGGTAATTTAACTAAGCTTACTTACCTAGCAAGTCACAGCACTGGCCTGACAACGTAGACCAAAATAGATGAGTGGAGTGTGTCATTTCACCATCCTGAGCTTTATTTTCTTCATCTGCAAAATCTGGCTATTAGATTAGACAATCTCTAAGGTCCCTTCCACAGTTAATACTTCAAGAATTGGAGTTGTCAAACATTAGGGTATGAATCCTGGCTCTGCCTCTCTGCTGGCTGACCAGGGGGCAGTTGCTTTAACTCTCTAAGCCTCAATTTCCTCACTGTAAAACATGGGTTAATCAATTCGTTCAACATGTATTTACTGAATTTCTGTCTTATGCCAGGCAATGGGGACACAGATGAACAAGGCAGAAATGGTCTCTGCTCTCATGGAGCAGAACATCCAGACATTTATTCATTTTTTCCAGAAAGTATGTATTGAGTGCCTGCCATTTGCCAGGCAATGTGGTAGGCGCTGGGGATACATCAGAAAACATTCCTGGAGTGGAGGGAGGCAACCAAAAAAGCCAAAAAGCAGGCAGCAAACAGTCGTAAGAATTATGAATGAAGCAAACATGAAAATGAGAGAATAATAAGGTGGGAGTTTTGTCCTTTATGAGGCTCTTACAAAAGGCTTCCTTATAAAAGTGACATTTAAGCTGAACCTTAAAGGACAAAAAGAAAACTAATCACACAGAGTAGAAGAAAAGAGCCTAAATGTATCTGAATAAGAAAATCAGTGTAGCTGATAGTAGTGGGATGAGATGACCATAGGAGAAATATTCAAAAGGCAAACACATAAAAGGCTTAAGGGTTTGGCTATTCTGAGCTCCATCAAAAGCTACTGAAGACTTCTTGGTGGTAACGGTGGGGTACAAGCAGTGACTTGATCCGATTCACGTTCGGAACATCTCTCTGAAGATTGGTGGAGCATAGATAGGGTAACTTCTGGGAGCTGCTGTGGCATTTGTAAACTGTCATGGCATTGGTAGGAGTTTCTTTTAGCATGCTAATACTAATCATAAATGGTATAATGAGCAGCGTGAATAACTTGAGGTCGTTTTTCGTCACCATCTTGGCTCCAACTGGTTTTGGCCAGTTTCTCCACCACCTCCTGTTTTAACAGAGAGGTTGGTTCAAGTCTTATGACTCCTTATCGAGCAGGGCCTGCCAGTTCCCTATCTCAAAAGGACAATGAAGATGAGAGAAAAATAGCCCAGTGGAATAAGTAACATGGTGTTTGCCGGCAATTTTAAACAGCATAAAATTGGGTGAAGTTTTAGAGGAGAAAGACATTCTAGAATGTATTGAGTTGCACAACGGAGATGAGGAAGTGAAGTTAAAGCTTCTAAAAAGTTGGACTAAGAATGGAGAAAAATTGAGAAGGGGCTCAAGGAAGGTTTATTTTTCTTTTCAAAGATGAAAGGTGTTATACAATGTCTATATGCTGATGGTAACGGGCAAGGGGAGGGAAAGGACAGGAATTGACATTTTAGAACATAAAGGAGGAGACTCAGAGAATGAAAAGTCCTAGAGAAGTTGAGAGAGTTTAGGGTCTGGCACACAAACGGAGTGGCTTAGCATAGTGAATGGCACATAGCAACTGGCCAGTGAAGGAATTCAGAATACGCCACCCAAAATCTGCCACTCTGGCATACTGATTATTTTGAGTTAAGGGCAACTGAAAAATAGCAGATGCAAGAAGAGCTCTCTGACCGTCCTTCCAGTTCTTAAAAGCAGGAGATGAAATTCCCACGTGAAACATGTTCTCCCTATACCAGAAAGTATCATTCTTATCATCAAGGAATGCAACTAAGGCCCAGGGAAATCTGTACAAACAAACCCTGATAGACCAACTCTTATCTTCCTAGTCACTCCTCTACCCCATTAACTACCCTAGCTTACGCCCCTCTGCATTGTCACATTTTCATAATTTGCTACTTTTTGTCTAATTCAGTTGTAAGTGTTCATCTCTAATTTGTCTTTGGGTCTTCATTTCCTTATGAAGGCTCATGTGCCATTCAAAATTTGTGTTAAACAAATTTGTGTGTTTTTCCCCTGTTTTGTATTATGTCGAGACATAAAGCCCAGCTGACAAAAAACCTTAAAAGGGTAGAGGTAAAATTTTGCCTCCCCTACACCTGTAAGTGTAGGTACTGAAGATAACAATAGCCCAAGGAAGCTTTTCTTTACCTTTGCACTGGCCAGGCCTGGAAAGCGCTGCAGTTGGAGAGAAAAATTTGGGGGCTAAAGAACAGAGGAGGGGTCACCAACTTTTGCAGGTCTAGTTATCGGTGGCTTACTGAATATAAAACAGTGAGTTTAGGGAAAAAATTCTTAGCATTAGAGACTTAATTACAGAACCAGCCAAGATGGGGCAAAGAGGTTCATAGAGGTATTAGGGAAGAGACCTCCGCTACTGGTCCTCACTCCCCTGCATGTGTATTGCCACTCAAAAATATACCTCTTCTGACTACAAAATGGTACAAACCCATGGAGAAAAATTTGGCAACACCTAACACAACTTCATTGCATTTGCCCTTTATGAAGCCCCCTCTTCTCTGGGAATTTTACCCAGAGATACACTCCACGACATGAAAAACAATACCAAAAACATATGCACAAGATTAATCACTGTGATGTTATGTGTATAAACAAAATATTGGACATAAAAATGCCCACTCATATTTATTCACTAGTTGGATAAACAATGATACATTTACACAATATAGTACTATGCAGTTTTTAAAAAGAATGAGGACTATTTCTGTGACCTGATGAAGAGTGATTTCCAGAATACATCGATAAGTGTAAAAGCCAAGTAGAAAATAGTGTATAACAGTATGTTAAATTGGCTTTTAAAAAATAGGAGGAAATAAGGATATACATATTAATTTTCTTATTTTTTTGCCAGAAGCTACACAAGAAGTATAAACCAGAAACAAATGAAAATGATTATTATAGGAGGTAGGTGGGAGTAGCAGTGATGGAATTGGGATAAAAGTGAGATCTTTTTGAGAGTAACTTTTTATTTGGTTTTTTGACTTTTTAATTATTTAAATATTTTAAATCTTATAAATAAATGAAAATTTTAAAAAGAATGAACCCTAGAAATAAAAACAAGCAGAGGAAGATAAACATAACTATGTATCAAATTTATAACATATTTACATCAACATAAGAATTTGGTTAAATAATTTTTGATAAATAAATACTACTCTGGCTGTTTCCTCAGAAGAATATAGAAGGACAAAAAACTGCAAGGAAATCTTAAGCTTTCCTTGGTGGATTTGTTGTTGGTAGTGGTACTAATACTGTCAATACATAATTATCTTTTCTATATTGTGGAGAAAACCAAATGAGTAAATATACTGGTATTGCTAAAAGGCAGTGTTTTCATAGTGGGAAAAGGTGGATAGAAATAGGGAACAGGGTGCTAATGAAGAGGAATCTTCTGGTATTGTATCGAAATTAATGGTATCAATATGAAGTCATAGTTTATTATACACACACAGACACACACACACACATTTCCTGTCTCTGTACACCGAAGGGTTCTAGAAACAATGACATTCTACTAGGAATAAGCATCCTTCTGCCCATTAACATTTCCTCACTAAAGGAACTGGATATTTTTAAAGAAATGGCAGATTCCATATTTGGGAAGGGAAAATATAAGGTGAGTGTGGAGCATTTTATGCCAGAATTCAAGGAATTGCTTGTTAACTAACAGAGACATTTTCAAAGGGCAGAGAAGTTGTCTTAAAGGGCCCCCCACTGATAACATGCTGGATTAAAAAGAAAAGCTAGGAATCAGTAGTGATTAAAGCATAAATAAATAATTCATGTGGAAATGAGAGTGACAGAAGAGAAAAAGAAAAAGCTCTTCTCTACAGAGGAATGCCAGCTAATAAATCTGGAAGGAATGGTAGAATTAGAAAATGTCTATCTTCCATCCCCCAGTGTAAAGTAATTGAATCAGGTGAGGACACTCAGTGGTTCCTAAAACCACCAGAGAAAAGTTTGTTGAGAACAGATATTAATATGTTCTCAAAGTATTACCCTGAAGATTACTTATCACTTGTAAAAGTAAAAATGTACAGTTACAGGGAGAGATTTGGAGATTACCAACCAAGTAATCAAACTTGGCAATACCAAAAGTGGGACCTACTAAAGTTATATGTCTCCTGATGAGATGCACTAGGAACTATGCAAATCTCATGTAGTATCCTTGCCAAAAGCATTTAGTATGAGTCTAATCAAAAGCAAGCAATCAGACATTTGATAGATGTTTTCAAATTTCCTTTCAAAATTGTTACCTCCATTTAAACTCTCAAAATTTTGCCTATTTCTCTATTGGCTTGTTTCTCACAATCCATATTAATTAATTCATATTAATGTTCAGGAGCTATTTGTATTTTTATAAATCTCTTTGTTATTAATACATCAATATGGGCTTACTCCATTTTTTAAATTTGTCCTTCTGATCAAGGCAAGATGGCTGAGTAGAGACATCACTTACTGGACCAACCTGGAAGGAAGGAAGGGTTTCAAATAAAGGAGAGAAGAGGAAGGACACAGCTCAGGTGTCCGGTTGGGGATAAGTACTGGAGCCTGCTGGGGACCTCATGGAGGAAAATTGCAAAGCAGAGAAGGAAGAGGGAAAAGGGAAAAAAAGATATTGGCAAGGATCAAACCCAGAGAGTCTTAGAGCCCAGTGAAGGGGTATGGGGGGAACCCTTTCTCCTTCCCACACTACTTCAGTGCTCAGCAGGCTACGAAGTTGCTCGGAAGCTTTTCCACCACCATGAGCTTGGCCAAGTACTGTGGCAACCACAGAACTGTGGGGAGAACTTGTTTGATCCCAGAGCTTGGATATTCCCGGGGTTCTTCTCCAAGGAGAGTGATCTAAGAGGACAGAGAGCTGGTTTTCTTTTATTTAGACTCTTATCTTCCCCCGCCCCTCCCCTACCCACTGTAACCAAGAGAGCAGTTTGAGCCAAGAATTTGGAGAGTGGTGGCCACCTCTCCCCAGCTGGCATGTCCTTCAGTCTGAGATTTCCACAGAGAGTGAGGCCCATGCTTTTCCTCTTGAGGATCTGTAGTAGACATGGGGCATCTGATCTGGGAGCTCCCTGCCTACAGACATTTCCCAGAGATGTCCGCCAGTGGGTCGGACACACAGGCCAGATACCATGCCCCCAGGATTCAAGTGGGTTGCTATGGGACACAGGGAGGAGATTTTGGAGCTGGATTCAGGAGGCAAGGGAGCCTACATGGGTGCAATTGATGGGAGAATACTGTGGGGTTTCAAGAGGCAGTGGTCTGGGGGAGTGCTCATCCCCTCTGCCCACAGGAAAACCATGCTTTCAGACTAGAGTGGGTCCCTTGGTGAGGAAAATCCCAGTCCCAGGTCCCATAGCAACTGAATATGGCATGTTCAGGCACCCATTTGCAACTGGACACCAGAGGGCAGGGATAACACAAGAGGGACAGAGCTTGCTTCCTATAGCCAGCTGGGGAATTGCAGCCCTTTAATCACTAGCAGCCTTCCTGATTTGGAGAGCCTGCCTTAACCTTTCTCCCAGTGGCTTTCCCTAATGGCAGAAAAATGACCTTAGAGTCTTGCTGAGGCTCAAAGCCACACTGTCAGACTAGGGAGAGTCCTCTGGCAGGAAAGATTGCAGCACACAGTGCCATAGCAACTGAGTGTGGTGTGTTCAGGTGTCTGTTTGCAACCAGACGTCAGAGGGCAGGGGTAACACAAGAGGGGCAGAGCTCACTCTCAACAGCCAATGGAGGAATTACAACCCCTTCCTCAGGAGCAGTCATCCTAGTTTGGAGAGCCTTCCTTGACCCTCCTCCCAGTTGCTCCCCTAGCAGAAGGAAAAATGACCATTGAGCCCCGCAGAGGCTTTACAAAGCCTTCCAGGCTCACCCAACCTAATCACACCCAGCCTCGCTTCTCCACCCACCTCTGCTGCGGTGGAGAACAAGCAACCCTCTGGGAGCTACATGCCCCTCCCAAAGCCTGGCACATTCAAGTGCCCTTCCTGAGGGACTCGAGCTTATTACAGGCGCAAAAGAACGTCTCTGTAGTTGGCTTTTTCCTGCAAGCATCAACCACTAATAGGGAGAACAACTCCATAGTTCATCACAGCATCTACCAACTCTGTCAAACAGGGCACCAGCTTATTCTTACTCACAATCATCATGGACCATCTGGGAGATTAATCTGGGGGGTCCCAATACAATTCACACTACTGAGAAGAGGAGAAGACAACAGAATAGAAGCAACCTGAGGGGAAACTGATTTTTAGGAGAGAAACAAAAGTCACAGGCAGCTTGATCTGTGAGGGGTCTCCCTCTTCCACTGCAGACCTCTGGGCTGATTGGGGAGCTGCTCCAGAAAAACTTCGCCAGAGAGCAGGTGCAATAGAAATCTGGTGCCTGTCAATCCCTAGTTTCTGCAATTGACGCCATCCTGATTGCTCTGGTGCATGGAACCAGGTCTACTAAGGACACAGGTTCCCAGCAGTAGCCTTTGCATCATCCTTGCCAGGTTGGGAAGAGAACAGACGCTCCCCCGTGTCATCCCCTGTGGCTGGGGGCTGAGCATGATGCCACCCTGATGTGGGAGCTGAACAGAGGAGGAGCCCCAGATGCTATAGACACCACTTGGGAAGCCTGGGGTGACTGCCTTAGTGGGTCCTAGGTGTGGGGGGAGAACCTTGGCCGACCAGCAGCTCCAGCCTGTCTATGCAGACCCTGGGCTGTGGAGACAAACCTCTGCTTGCATGACTGGGCATCAGGAGTCCCCACATTGGTAGATGCCCCCCATATGGGCATCCCTGCCCTCAAATCCCCAGAGCCAGCTCTTAAGTTCTTGCTATGCCTGAGTCTGAGTTTCTGCCCCTATAGCTCCAGGGACCCCCACTAGGCCTTTGACTTCATCCCTGAGACTCAGAGTTGTGCCTGAACACCAAGACCCCACAACTGAGTCCCTACTACTACTGCTGGACCAGCAGAACCTCCCTGAGGTCCAACATTTGACTCAGGACCCCCAGCCCTGAGCAGCTATCACTCCTGGACTTGTTTCAAGAGAGTCCCTAGGAAAGGAGAACAGGTACCCTGAAATCCTATTAACCCAGAGCTAAGAGAAGAGAAGCCAGATGAGAGGAAACCAGGAAAAGAGCCCTGGTACCATGAGAAAACAAAATAGTTTGACTCCCCACCCCCAAGGGAACACAATGGAGCTGCAGTAGTGGACTATACCCACAAGGAAATTGCTGAAATGACAGAAATGGAATACAATATACGGATGGCAAATAAGATGAATGTAATTGAAAAGAAAGTTGAAAACCAACAAAAAGAAGCCAAAAAATAATAATTTAGGAAATCAGTGAGTAAAATGAAAAAGTTACTAGAAGTTAGACAACATAATAAAAAATATAATAGAATTTAAATAAATGAAAGAATCATTTAGGGAATTTCAAAACACAGCAGAAAGCTTTAACAACATCCTAAACCAAGGAGAAAAAAGAATCTCAGAACTTGAAGACAAGGCTTTCAAGACAACTCAGTCACTCAAAGAGGCAGAGAAGAGTATGAACAAGTCCAAGCAATTACTGAAAGAAATATGGGACTATGTGAAGTGAACTAACATTCAAATTACAGATATCTCTGAGGGAGAAGAAGAAAGAGCTAAAAGCATGGAAAATCCATTTGAGGAAATTATTCAGAAAAACTTCCCAATTATCACCAGAAATTTAGACATACAGACACAAGATGGATATTGAACACTGAGAATATTCACAGCAAATAGGTCATCTCCAGAACACATAGTAATCAATCTGGCCAAAGTCAAAATGAAGGAAAAAATTCTGCATGCAGCAAGATGAAAGCATTAAATAACCTAAAATGGAAAACCCATTGTGCTAACTGCAGACTTTTCAGCAGAAACCTTACAAACCAGAAGGGATTGGGGCCCCATCTTCAATTGACTTAAACAGAAAAACTGCCAGCCTAGAATTTTTTATTTTGCCAAACTAAGTTTCAAAATCAATGGAGAAATTAAGTCTTTTCCAGACAAGCAAACACTGAGGGAATTTGACAAGACCTGCCTTGTACAAAATACTCAGAACAGCAATATATACAAATTTTACCAGTGTAAAACCACCTTTAAAAAACCCCCAAACTCACAACTTTTATAAAACAATGGAACAAAAGGTAAAACAAGTCAATAAGGGACTACCCAATAGGATGAACAGATCAACATCCCACATATCAATGCCATCAATTAATGTTAATGAACTGAATGCTCCTCTCAAAAGACATAGATAGGCTGGCTGAATGAATGAAAAAACAAAACCCAAGTATCTGCTGTCTCCAGGAAACACATATAAACCACAGTGATGCACACAGACTCAATGTGAAAGGATAGAAAAAACTTATTCCACTCAAATGGAAATCAAAACACAACAGGTGTAGCCATTCTCATATCAGATAATATTGACTTTAAGCCAACAAAGGTTAAAGAAAGACAGAGAGGGTCATTATATAATGATAAAAGCAGCAATTCAACAAAAGGACACAAAAATCCTAAATATATATGCACCCAACACAGGAGCTCCCAGATACATAAATCACATTTTATGAGAGCTAAGCAAAGAAATAAATAGCACCATCATAATTTCCAGGGACCTCAACACTCCACTGTTAGAGCTCAACAAATCATCAAAGCCGAAAATAAATAAACAAATGGACCTAACAGACATTTACAGAACATTCTACACAAAAACTACAGGATACGCATTCTTCTCAACAGCATATGGGACATTCTCCAAAATTGATCATATCTTAGGCTACAACACAGGTCTCAAAAAATTTTAAAAAAATCAAAATCATGCCAAGTATTTTCTCAGAGCACAGCAGAATAAAACTAAAAACCAATCACGAAAGAAACACTCAAACCTCTACAAAGTCAAGAAAATTGAACAACTTACTACTGAATGATTATTGGGTCAAGAATGAAAGTATTAATAAGGTGGAAATCAAAAAATTCTTTGAATTGAATAACAAAGGGTACACAAGTTATCAAAATCTATGGAACCCAGCAAAATCATTCCTCAGGGAAAAATTCATAGCCTTAAATGCCTACGCCAAAAAGACAGAAAGTTCACAAATTAACAACCCGACACCTTAAGGAACTAAAAAAGGAAGAACAAACCAAACCCAAAGCCAGCAGAAGAAAATAAATAACAAAGGTCGGAGCAGAACTAAATGAATTGGAAAAAAAAAAATACGAAGAATTAGTGAAACAAAAAAAAAGTTGGTTCTTTGAAAAGATAAACAAAATCAACAGACCTCTTGCTAGATTAACCAAGAACAGAAGAGAAAGGATCCAAATAATCTCAAGCAGAAATGAAAAAGGTGACGTTACAATTGATACTGCAGAAATAGAAAACATCATTCACAAATACTACATAGATTTCTATGTGCATAAACTAGAGAATGGTGCTGGGAAAACTGGATCACCACATTTAGAAGAACCTACCTCTCACCACTCACAAAAATTAATAGAAGATAGATAAAAGACTTAAATCTAAGGCATGAAGCCATAAGAATTCTAGCAAATGTAGGAAAAACTCTTCTAAATGACAGCATAGGCAAAGAATTTATGACTAAGACCCTAATGACAATCACAGCAACAACAAAAATCAATAAATGGGATTTGATCTTAAAAGCTTCCACACAGCTAAGGAAACAACAGAGAAAACAGATAACCTACAGAATAGGAGAAAATATTTGCAAGCTATATATCCAATACAGGGCTAATATCCAGAATTTACAAAGAACTCAAGCAAATCATCAAGAAACAAACAACCCTATTAAAAAGTGGGCAAAAGACATGAACAGTAGCTTCTCAAAAGAAGAAAGACAAATGGCCAATAAACATGTGAAAAAATTCTCAATGTCACTAAACATCAGAGAAATGCAGATTAAAACCACAATGAGATATCACCTTACCCCAGTTTGAACTGCTTTTATTAAAAAGTCCCAAAATAATAAGTGCTGGTGTGGATACAGAGAGAAAGAAATGCTTATACACTGCTGGTGGGACTGCAAATTAGTACAACCCTTATGGAAAACAATATGAAGATTCCTCAAAGAACTAAAGGTAAAACTACCATTTGATCCAGCAATCCCACTATTGGGTACCTACCCAAAGGAAAAGATTTTTCATCAAAAAGACATCTGCAGTAGAATGTTTATTGCAGTACAAGTCACAATTGCAAAGATGTGGAATCAACCCAAGTACCCATCTATTCATGACTGGATTAATAAAAGGTGGTATATGCATACCATGGAGTACTACTCAGCCATAAAAGGATGAATTAATACTTTTTGCAACAATCTGGATGGAACTGGAGACCATTCTTCTAAGTGAAGTATCTCAAAAATGAAAAAACAAACACCACATGTACTCACTATTAAATTAGAACTAACTGATGAGCACCCATGTGAACAGAGGGAAATAAAACTCAGTGGAAATCAACAAGGAGGTTAGGGGGAGGGACAAAAACCTACCTAATGGATACAATGAACACTATTTGGGTGATGGGCACAACTATAGCCAGGACTCAAACATTATAAAAGCAATCCATGTAGACTAAAACATTTGTACCCCCTTCATATTTTGAAAAAAAGAATTTTGTCCTTGATTTGTTTATAGTATTTTTTATGAATATAACGTTTTAAAGCTTTTATTTACTCATAGTTATCCATCTTTTACTGTGTGACTTCTGGGAAAGAAAGAATTCCAGGTTCCTTATTAATCCTAGGGCAGAGAAGGTGTGGGAGCATTTTTACTAAATTCCATGGCATACAGATTAAAATAGTCTGCATGTAGTTAGCGGCCAATGTTTGAGTTGACTCCAACTTTGCACTGGTTTCTTCTCTTTTAATCATGCCTGCTTTATATTTCCCATGTTTCCCCCATACCTAGAGAAAATCTCTCCCTCATGTTTGTTTATGTGCAAGATGTTGAGGGATAAACAAACATGAAATAGAACCTAGTTTCTAGTCTTGGTTTACAGAGGAAAAGAGGAAATGAAATGTGCATAAAAGCATGGTCAATGCCACAAGAAAGGCAAGACAAAAATGTCACAAGAGTTCAGAGGAGAGATTACCTCCAGCTGAGAAGATCGGGAAGTGCCTTTGGGAAAGGGAGACCTTTTGTTTGGATCCCTAATTCAGATAAGATTTGTATGTACAAAATTTGGATGGAGAAACAGTGGGTGCAAAGACAAGGGAAACAGAGTTGTGTAGAAGAAACGGCTAGATGCTAAGTTGGCCTGAGATGTAGGCTGCACACACAAGAACACGCACAAGGGTGGGAGTCTTAGACCCTAATCATTCAGCTATTCAAACTGTTTTGGAGTTTATAGCCATGGCAAGAAAGGAAATGTGGGGTATTGGGCAGTGAGAAGTTTTGAGAGTATGATATACCATTCAATGTCTGTCGGTTCTGCTTGTGGATTCTTTTTCTTCGTAAATCCTTACCTCTCCATCCTTGCAGTCAGTGTCCCAGCTCTGTCCCTAATTTTCTCAATTTACAAACACTGGATCAGGAATTCCCACATTGCCCTCACCCAGTGAGCAATTTGCCTAGCTCCAAATTGCAGGTTGCTATTTATTGCCCTATTTTACAAAAAGTTAGTAGTGACAGTCTGTTAAACACACTGTTGAGCAGTCTCAACATTCTCTTAAGAGGCACTTAGCCTCTGGGGCCTAAAGCCAAGCAGTGACATGGTCATTCTGCCTCTGGTTTTTGGGGCAGCCTATGACACTTGGAAAGCTTTCCCGTTCTTTAGAAAGATATGTAATTCTCTCAATCTGAAAGACCAGATTTCCTCTTTTTCTGAGCACTGGAAATAAACAGTTGGTCAATGCAACAGGCTCCTCTCTCATCCCAGAAGTAATTGTATCAACTTGACATTGTGGCTTGGGGATGGGGACTGTGAGAGAGTAATAGGATTTAAACTCCAATTCTTTTCAGCTGCTGGCTAGGATTAGTGAATGGAGGTAAATAGAACCCCTTTTCTATTTTTATAATTCCCAGCTTTGATGTAGGTTTAGATTTGAAACATCTGAAACTTCTCCAGAGATGACATATAAAAACTACAGTGGAAAGGTACAGAAAACCTACCTTTGGTTAAAGAATCTGTCTCAGTTTCTCTCCTAGACAGTATTTGGGGAAATGATCTTCTCCATAAGGCTGTATTATTACTGATCACTCTGTACGCCTTCTTGAGCATTTGTCAACAAATTACTCCAACAAAAGTACTTGTAATAAATCCCATGTGTTCTGTGGATTCATTGCCTTGTAGGTACCATCCTTCTTAGATATATTGCAGTTTGGTGGTTCAATAACTTTGTAATTTAAACTGTAATGATAGAGGGAAGGAAACAACCTCATCTTCTCAAAGTAATGACTTAAAGCTACTATTCTGAAGGCCTGAGAGCTTCGTGGTTCTGTTGTTCCTATCTTGTTTCTGTATTCATTAGAGTGTGCTCAAGCTAGGGAGGGGATGACTGAGTCTTAGAACTGTCTCAGATCAGGAACTGTAGAAGCAACTGTGCTTGTTCACATTGGAGAAGAAAAACACAGGAGACACATGTTAAGTATATTCAAATATTGTAAAGCATTATCAGTAAGAGGCAATGGACTCTGCTCATATTTCCTGCAGGGAAGAACAGTAAGCATTTGAGGGAAGTTACAAGGGGGCAGTTTTGAATTTAATAGAAAAATCAATTTTCTATCCCTATGCAACAGTGGAATGAATTGGCCAGTGCTAAAAGTATCCAAGTAGAGGCTGGATGACTCTCTGCTGGGGTTATAATTTGTTACTTTCCAATATCACTTGTCGATTTTAAGAGCCAACTCATTCATTAACTCATCCCCAATACATTCATTCAAGTATTAATTACTATTGAGGAACTGTTACATACCAGGTACTGTCTAGATAGTGTGGAAATAATGATGAAGGACAACAGATGTGGCACCTAACATCACAGTCTGGTAGAGAGAGAGGGAGACGATGAGCCAATAATCAAACAATGGGTGCGTGAGTGCTTGACATTAAAGCAGGGTGTGAAGAAATAAAAAATAAAATAAAATAAATAAACCGGGGTGTGTCATGAAGGGAAAGAGTGTGATCTTATGAGAGCATATGACAAAGGGACCTTCCTAACCTTGGTAGTGGTGGGCTGGGGGTTGTGACAAAAGCTTTTCTGCTGATGAGATGCTTGAGTAGAAAGCTGGAAGATGAGTAAGAGTGAATCTGGTGTGGCAGGAAGGGGGAGAAGGGAAGACAGGCAGGAAAAAGTTTCCAACCAGCATGTGAGCCGACCTGGGGAGAGAGGGACCATGGTGTGAGTTTCTCAGTCTTTCCTGACAATGAGAATGGCCTGAGGCTCTTGTTAAGTAGGCCCTTCCCCTTAAAGTATTATCCAGTGGGCTCTGAAAAGTTAATTTATCAAATACTCAGTGATTCTTACCATCATAGGTGTTCAGACTGGACATTAGAGGAACTGAAAGAAGGTCTTTGTGGCTGAAGCATGAAGGCTGTGGACTGTGGGATGACAAGCTATGCAAGGGTATTTGTTTTCATCCTGAGAACAATAGTAGGTTTGTAGAACTGGGAGCTAAAAATTGAGGGGATTCTTTCCTACAGCTTCATTTTTCTCTGTGAATAAAGGAAGAAAAATGGTCGGCTGTACATATAGGAGCAGTTTGTGCAGGCAGCATCACAGTTTTGAGGAAAAGGGAGAAGTGAGAGAGCCAGTTGTCTAGGAAAAACTGGTAGGATTGATGGGCAAGAGTTGAGCGCTCACTTGAGTTTAGTGTTTATGGATTTATAGAGGTAACAATTTTGCTCTGCTGTGTTGTTCTCCAGCAATTATCAGAGGCTTAAGTTTTGCCAGAGAGAAAGCCCAGTAGCAGGGTTGATCTCAGGTTAGATGTGACAAAATACAAAAGCATAAAGGGATTTGGAGTATTGAAGAGTGATCTTGAAATGAAGGATTATGGTGTGTAAGTGGATAAGGCGAGAAGTGAAGAAAGGAGCAGGCTGAAAGATTGCTTAGCAAGGGAAAATCATTAGGCCAGAGGTTCTGATGAAGCCAAAGTAGAAATGATCAGTAGAGAGACAGTGGTGTGGTGGGTGGATAATATGCTTGCATTTATGATTTGGAGATAGAACAATTTTACATAATATTGATGTCCACAATATTATTGGGTACAGTTGAGTTTCCTGGGGTTGAGTGGAGGTAAGGTTACTGGAAAAGAGGTGACCAAGTGAGAGATAAAATCCCTTCATCCCTGCTGCTACGATTTAGGAGAATCAAGACTGGAGAAGGGGATTTTTTTCAATGCATGACAATTGTTTTGCTTCCACTCTAGTAGTCAACATGAGGGTGACTATAGGTCAGGGAGCTAGGTATGTTACCAAACTGGCGTCTGCTCACCCGGTGCAGTAAAGCCAGACAGCAACACTGAGATTTGCTGTGGAAGGGGCATTTAGTGTATGGCACAAAGCAAAGGAGAATGGGCAGCTAACACTTAAAAACAGAACTCCCAGATGGCTTAAAAGTAAGGATTTTTTAAGGCAGGGGTACATTTCAGGAAAGCAAATGTTGAAGGCAAAATCATAAATCAATACATGGAGGTTATACGTTGGTTTGGCTCCAAAAGGTGGGGTATCTTGAAGCTAGCTTTAGGGTCATAGGTAGATTCAGAGATTTTTTAATTCTGAATTGTTTAAGGAAGCAAGGCTTTGTCTAAAACCTTGGGATCAGTACAAAGGAATGTCAAGGTGTGGTATGTGGGTGTGACTCTCTCCAGGCCCCTCAGGAAGTAATTTAGAACAAAGAACAGTGGTCACAGTTCAGTCCTCATTTCCCACTTATCTAAGGTCTGCATGATAGTGGTTAACATTTTTCTGGGGAGTAAAAAAAAACAAAACTCAAGAACACATGTTACGATGTTATCTTTTAGTTTCTATAGGGCAGCAGTCTCCAACATTTTTGGCTCCAGGGACTGGTTTCATGGAAGGCAATTTTTCCACCAACGGTGATGAGGGGATGGTTTGAGGATGATTCAAGCGCATTGCATTAATTGTGCAGTCAGACCTCTCTGCTAATGATAATCTGTATTTGCAGTTGCTCCCCAGTGCCAGCATCACTGTCTCACCTCAGATCATCAGGCATTAGATTCTAATAAGGAGTGCACAACCTAGATCTCTCACATGTGCAGTTTACAATAGGCTTGGCACTCCTATGGGAATCTAATGCCACCATTGATCTGACAGGAGGCAGAGCTCAGGCAGTGATGTGAGCGACAGGAAGCGGCTGTAAATACAGATGAAGCTTTGCTCACTTGCCTGCCGTTCACTTCCTGCTGTGCAGCCTGGTTCCTAACAGGCCATGGATTGGTACCTGTCTGCCGCCTGGGGCTTGGGGACCACAGCTATAGGGAACCAAAACACCCTGTGACTCTGGCTTGCTTGGGAGACTATTGTTACTGTCTTCTTGCTGATCAGGTTGCTCATTTACTTTTTAAAGCTAGCTGGGTACCTGGAATTTCCCATGAAAGGACTCAAGATCTTTTTCTTTATTTGCATGCTTCAGGGGGCTGGCAGGCCCCTAAGAGAGGCCCTCCTCCAACTCAAGTAGGATGCTGAGAATGGTTTAGGTTATCACAAACCACAAGCAATTCAGGGGTCAGGACAACAATCTATCAGACTGGGGAGCCCACAGAAACCAGGAGGACATAAGCGGTAGAAAACAAAACATGGCAAGTGGCCATAAATTGATGGAGATATTGAGAAACTGGAAGATCTGTAGACTCTGAGAGGGAAGAAAAGGAAAAAATATTGAAAAATAAGAAGCCAAGCAAACCCAGTAACTGAGGTGAAGATAAGCTAGGCAGGGGAGCAGATACAGCACACCTATAGTGAAGGAGTCACTTTGCTTTGGCTCAACCTGAGCTGTGTTATTTCCCTATGACCCTAGTAAAAACCAATCCAGCACAAGCCTGGCCTGCTGATGGTAGTCAGTGAAAACATCCAGTGATAGGAAAATATCAGTGCTTGAAAACACATCATCCTTTGTCTTTGAAGATGGCCCTATTATACTTTAGACTCTAACTTGGGATTTGCGGCCAAAAAGAAGAATTTTTTCCTTCCCTGGCGGTAGCTTATTAGCCTATATAGCCACCAGAAAATAGAATTGTAATGCTTCACAAGTCCAGAAATAACATTTATTCAAGGATCCATCAGGTAGGGACTAAAAACCAAATAAACATACTTATCCTACCCTTGCACAAAACTAGTGCATCTGAAGCTGGAAAGCTGTGTGTATTTTAGGAAGATTCATTTCAAGAAAAATATGACAAAATAGCTTAAGCAAACTGCATTTTGATCCAGGCAAGAGGGTGACCATGCTTCAGAAGGCCTTGCTGCTGCCCTTGTCTGGCTGTGACTCACATTATAGGCTGAGGAGTCCCTGGAGCCAACAGGCATTCACATCCAGAGATGCGCCCCCTACTTCTAGGTTATGCTCTGATATCTAGGACCCTGGAATTCCCTTTCTAAATGGTCTGGACCCTACTTTCAGAGCCTGGGTGGGTCTGTTGCCTTTGTCTTTGCTCCTCAGGACAAGATGGTAGCACTGGTGGGTGCATCCTAGGCTGAGTGGTGACCAAGGAGTGGCTGTTTGCAGAGGCTGCAGCTGGAACTTACACACATGGCCTGGGTGTCCACATGCACGTAAATATGGAAAGGAATGGAGGCTAGGAAAAGAAGAGAAGATTGCCAGGGCCTCAGGCTAGGAACCACAAACCAATTCTCTCTGCACCGCAGTGCTCTGTCAGAACTCTGAGGATACAAGAATCCTAAATTCAGACCTGGCCTTTCAGGTTTTATCAAGTTCTATTTGTCAAGGTAGGAGAATAAGCATATTTTATTTAGTAGTCTGTTACCTTGATTTATATCTTTTAAATATTTAGACATACAATAGGTAGTCCTCCATTTGTACTGTTGCCCAGGCCCCAAATATTTGGGACAGGTGTGGGCTTCTGTGTACAAATTCCTCTAAGTTTATGTAGTCCTCCACTGTAGCACCATCTTATGCCTATCAGTTTATGTATCTATCTCACCGCTTGGACATTTGCTCCACAAATCATGTCCTATTTATCTTTAAATTCCCCAGCATGTAGCTGATTGCCTCTTGGCACATAGTAAGCACTCAGTAAATATTTGCTGCAGCAGTGAAGAATTGATTGGATTATACAGTCATGGATGTTCTCTGAGGCAATTCCCTGAGAGATCTTTTCTCTGCTCCTAAAATCCCAAGGTCTCCTCCCCTTGCTTAGTCCCTATAAACACTGTATATCTTTCCCGTTCTATATTACGTGTGACTGTGAGAGATGGAGAAAAATTTATTCCTAACAGGTGGGACTAGAACTCCACTTAGCCAGAGAATTGTCTTTGTTTGGAACTATCATAGAAATCTACTTTGGTCCACTTGAGAAAGTATTGGTGAGCCAATGCTGGCTGGAATAAAGACATCGCAAAGAAAGAAAAACTATTTTGCGTAAGAGAAGATGAAGCATTTGAGATTCTGGAGGGCAATCTGTCAGGGAGGAGGAAGAATGGAGGGAACCAGCAAGATAGAAGGTTTAAGATGATGCGACCCATCTTCACAACCGCTTCCACCCATCCAAGTAAAGATTGCTAAATTCCCAAATCACATTTAGTGTGACTCCCACTCACCCTCATCTCCCAGAAACTGAAGAAAGAAAGAAATGCATTTGCCATTGGGATTATATGGTGTAGAACAGAGGCAGCATCAACCCCAGGATCAAGATTACTTGGAGAATGAAACATTAGCCTTCTAGGAAATTTGCAGGATTCCCAAGGAGGATTTGGAACTTGCATGGATTCTGGAGGTGGCAAGAGTTTAAGCCAGTCTCACCTAGGTTGTGTGGTGCTAATACCCTTGAACTTCCCATTGCAGTCCTTCCCCTCACAGGACTAAGCCCCACTTCCCTCCGGGGCCTTCTGACAGTTTGCTGTAAATGGTGCCCTCCATTCAGATGAAAACTGCTCCTAGTTTGCAAAGAGGATTCAAGCTTAATTCCATCTCAGAGGACACTCCCGGCTACCTAGATCTTTTTAATTTATTAGTGCTTTTTACTTACAAAAATAATACATATTGTAAGAAAATTTTAGTACAAATATTTATAAAGTCAATAAATTAAAAATAGGCATATAAGAATAAACAATGTTTATTCTTAATTCTATAAGCAATTAACAATGTTTATTGCTTTATCACTATACTTTAAGGTTTTTTATGGACAAATAATTTATAGGAAAAAATTTTAAAAGATCAAATTTATATGTACAGGACACAAAAAAATGCCCATTGATGTACTAATGTGTATTTCTTCCCTAGGGAAGCATTGAAGCAAAGATTGCAGAGCAAGATGAGATTTTTAAAGGACAGGAATCAGAGTGGTTCTGGGGTTTGTGGTAACAGAAACCCATGGAGTCTGTTCAGTGTCCTGTCGAGGATTCATTGGCTCTGCCCCTTTTCATGCTTATGCAAGGGACATTAAAACTCCCAGGAAAGTGCCAGTTTGTCTAGCGTGGGCCATGAGCTTGCCTCTTGGCCAGAGAACCTTCATTAACAAAAGGGAGAGTTTTGTCTTTAGACAAAATATATTTCATTACCAGAATTTGAGGGAATGGATTTGTGAAACAGAAAACTTCAGGTGCTCATTATAAATTTTCACTCGTCACTATGTCATAGACATTCATTTATGGCAGTACATTCAGATCTAACCTTTTTAAAAGTGCAATGTTTTCTGGGTATGGATGTCAAAACCTCTCTTTCATAGTTTTATTTCCAAGGGACAAATAACAATTATATATGTTGATGGGGTATGATTTGATATTTCGACACAGGTGTGTATACATTGTGGAATGATGAAGTCAGGCTCATTCACATATCCATCACCTCAAATAGTATCATTTCTTTGTGATGAGAACATTCAAAATCCTCTCTTAGCTATTTTGAAATACATTATTATTAACCATAATCACTTTGCTGGGCAAAAGAATGCCACAACTTACTCTTCTTATCCAATGATCACTTTGTACCCATTGACAAATGTCTCCACTTTCCCTTCTACTCCCCTTCTCCCAGGCCCTGGGAACCACCATTCTACTCCCTATTTCTATGAGGACAATTTTTTCAGATTCCACATATAAGTGAGATCATATTTATCTTTCTGTGCCTGGCTTATTTCACTTAACGTAACACCCTCTGCATTTGTTCATGTTGTTGCTGATGACACAATTTAAGAGGCTGAATATTTCATCGTGTTTACATACCACATTTTTTTAATCCATTCACCCCTTGATGAACACTAAAGTTGTTTCTGTATCTTGGCTGTTGTAAACAATGCCACAACAAACATGGGAGGGCAGATCTCTTCAACATACTGATTTTAATTCCTTTGTGTACATAACCAGGAGTGGGACTGTTAGATTACATGGTATTTCTATTTTTAGTTTCTTAGGGAAAACCTTTTTGAACAGGGAAAATTATGTTGGAGTTTCCTTTCATATGATAAGATTAGCTGATATTAAACTAGAGGGTTTTTATTTAGCCCCTTGTTTTCACATGCTTTACTGACCTCAGAGCCTCTAACATGGCCCACGCTGCTTAAACAGCATTGGAAACTGACCCAGTCCTAAAAACCACATTCTGATTTGGAGCCAATCTCTTGGAGTAAAAATCAGTTGGCATCCGGGTTCAGGGACTGTTGATTTTGTATTCCAGGTGCAGTTGCAGAGAGACTCAATTTGCAAACTTGCACCTGCTGGCTATTTCCATAATAATAGCTCTCACTTATTAAGCACCTACCATGTGCTAGGCACCTTACCTACTTTACTCCTATTGCAATCCTAGGAGTTAAGTGCTGCTACCCTTTAGAGACTCAGAAATTGAGGCTCAGCAAATGTAACCCTTGGCTGACATCACAGAAGAGTTGAACTGGGATTCGAAATCAACTCTGTTTGACCCTAAATCCTTGGCTCTTTCCATGCTGCGACACAGGTACTGTTAACTCAGCAACTCAACCTGAGCCTCTTTCTCCAGCTTCCTCTTAATGTTGCTGTACAGTATCCACCTCCAACATAACACTGGAAACCCCTCTGAGAATAATACAGGTTGTTTTTTAATTATCACCATGTTCCCAATCATTGTGCTTTACACAAAGCAAATGTTCTTTTTCTCTCATGGTTACAGTCTTTCTCTGTACACACTCACCCATGTGCACGCACACAAGCACACACACCCCCGTCTATGGGGGTAGTGAGTTGTTTAGATGATATTGATGGCTGTTGAGTCTTACCATGTTCTGATCAGCAAATTTCTAAAGTTAATTACTCAACAATTCCTTTGTGTAGCAACTGCCTAAATAAAAAGATTGAGTGCTTGAACGGCCCCTCTGGAAAAGCACAGGGAATCAAAGCTTAAAAATCTCTAAAGCAACCTCAAATGCTCCCTCAAAAGTTGATTCAACTTTGCTCAGGCTCAGAGGGAGAACAAATGAGGTTGAAGAGTCTTGAAAGACAAACATTTATGAGTATAGAAAGTGGATTTCAGGAAGCTGGCAAAATTCTAATGTATGCAGGTAGAATAGGTTTTGTGCAAGTTAAAAATGAGGTGGGTGACCTGGGGAAAGAAGAATGCTAGTAGAAGCCAAAACAAGAGAAAAGGTTGAAATACTCATGACTTCACTTGCTCAGATACAGATGTTTGGAAGAGGAAAGGAAGGCACCACCATGGGGAAACTGAGGCAATAGGAGACAAGGAAGGTCATTTGAGCAGAATTATCCAGAGGGGGAAAATGCTCTTAAATACACTTGAATCCTAACTTAAAATGCAACCTTTCATCTCTCACTTTGAAATCATTTTTTAAAAATACAAACTTTGCATAGGGACGTGGAAAATCAGAACTGAGGAAAATTTTTTTGGTGAATCAGGCCCGAAATTCCTGAAAGTAAAAATAATGAGATATAGGCATGTGAGGGGGGAAAAAAGGGAAAGAAGGAGATTGAATTATTTAACTTCTCTCCACTCTCCACTGGAATTTGTTAATAAAGATAGGCCATTGATAAATCCTACAGAATTATTGTGGTATTATTAGACCAAGGAGCAATTGGTTGAATTGCCTTGGTTTATCTAATATTAAGTTCACGTATATACTTTAAAAAGTATTTTTAAAAAGTCTTGCAAGTTAAATGTCTGGTTTTCCTTATTTATTATAATGAGGATATTTTATCTTAATTTCTAAAGATGGTTCTCAAACCGTCCTGTGCCTAAAGACCAGCTGGAGAATTTCTTCAAATTGCAGATTCTCAGCCCTCCCCACACCCTACCCCTGCACAGAGTCTGAATCACTTGGGTCATGGTTTGATCCTGGACTCTGTACTTTGAAAATAATCTCAGGCGATTCAAACGTAGGATCCTAAAACTATGTTTTAGTAAATACTGGTTTATGTCATAGTGCTAATAATATGATTAATGAAACATCCAGATATGAAGTGCCTTCATCATAAATTAATGTTATAAAATTTACTTTTAGTCTTTATAATTCATGATTGTTGGATGACCTATATTTATGGATATGCTAGAAAGAAGCAGAGGAAGTTCTGGTACACTGTGGTTATAACTATCAGGGAGGGGTGTATGGAACTTAGAGCCTAGAATTCATGTTTGAGTGGGTATGAAGAGTCAATCGGGGTTGAGATAATGAGAGAACTGTGGCCCCCTCACCTGAAAGGGAGGGAAAGAGGACTCCAACGACAGTAAATATATATATATATGCTCTTACATTCCCACCCAACATTGACGTGGCAAAATGATTCTCAGAGTGTTGCTGGAAATATATTTCCATTGGTGAATATCACTTCAACCTATTTACAAATAAGTGCATCTAGTTATAAGGAAGACATTTTTTGCCTGTAGGAGGTAGTCACAAATTTATAGGCTAAGGCTGAGAAACAGTAGGACCAAAGGAACAAAATGAGAGTTCAGAAATGAGATTTAAGATTTATAAGACAAAGAGTTTGCATAGGAGGCTCTCTCCTACTCAGAAATATGGTCAAACCTTGTAGAGCTAGTTTCTAACCACGGGACAATTTTTGTACCTTGGTGGAGAAGAAAGCACTATGGATTTTTATAATTTTTATTATTCTTATAATGGGTTGATCCACTAAGTAAAACCTCTTTCTGTGTCCTCTTCAAAAGGAATCTCCAACTGATGGGAATATGCCTTACCTTTAGCATGATTTTTTAAAAAATAAAGTCCCTGTAAATCTAAATCACTATAAATGTAAACTAGTCTTCTAAGCTACTACTAGCAACTACTAGCTAACTAGCTAAGTAGTTAGCTACTACTAACTACTTAGGAATTTTTCAGTTCCTAAGTTAAAAAAGTACCAAATACTAATAAACTACGTAATTTAACGTAAATAATTTTAAATTAGGTAAAACAGGTTCAGATTCAGTTCAAGGTGTATAAAACCAATAAAGGTATACAATTAGAAATCAATAGATCTATTGATTCAGCATGGATCACATTTGTTTCAAACTGAAAAATTGGCCCAACTCTCTTAAAGTTAAAACTGACTCAAACCAGTTCTAATCAGTTCACAAAATTGCATTTTTAAACTGCTTAATTATTTAACCATCTCATTTCCCACGATCTTTTTATCCAACCAACTTTACCCTAAATCTTACCATCATTAAAAGCTGCATTGCCTCTGAAATTCCCATTTAAACAATCCATTCTGGAACCACCACAACTTAACCTCCCAGATGCTTCCTCCAGTTCCCTAACTGTAACAGTTTTGCCTTACTGATGCCTCTGCCCCTTTTTCACTGTATATCCTCCTGCTGTCTCTATTTTCCTCTTCACCCAGCTTGGAGTCTGTCTATTCATAATCTCCATCATGACAGCCACTTCCTTGAATGTATCTCAGCTCACATTTCCTCACTCCCTTTCTGTGTGCTGCATTTGTACAGCAAAACCCCAACCTTGGTCAAACCCACTGTTTGCTTTCTCTGTGCCTCTACTGGAGAAGTAGAGCATTTGGGGTGGAGGTGGTAGTGGGGTGAAATCACAATGTAGCCAACTGGCATGGTGTGATATCCATGAGTAGAAACCCAAAAGGGTATTGTCTGGCTACAGCGCTTTCCTGAGCACGGCATTGAATGAATGCCGTTGAATGAATGGACTTCCCTCCTTGAGGAAGAAGCAGAGAACATCTTCATTTTTTCCCAGCCATTGCTTTCCAACCCCGTAAGGAGGAGTTTTCTTCCCCACCCACTAATGGCACTGCAGGCATATTCCATGCTTTCTGACCACTTTCAGCCATCTCAGGTCAAAGGAAAAAAGGGTAGTCCAGTCTAAATTACAACTCTACTTTATCATTTGATTCAGTTTCTCCTACTCCCAGCTCAGGGCTGACCCACGCAGGGGCTCCTTGCTCTTCCTTGTCTCAGTCCTCCTCCCCTCTGCCTGCCCCCTTGTTATGTTGTTTCCGGCTCCTAGAGGTTTAGGTTCAGGAAAGGATGAACGAATTAAAAATGGAGAGAAATCTTTTTACTTAGCTAAGGTTAATGGAAGTTCTCTCTCACCTGTCAACTAATCTCTGTCAGGGCAAGTATTCAAATGTTGGCTCTTCCATGGAGGTCTTTAGCGACCCACTAATGGTCTTTAATGACCACCATCCCACAGTAGAGGGAATATGCTCATTTAGAGTTAGTAAATTCGAGTGACCTCAGTTTCTGCACTCCCATCCCCACCACTGCAAGAGGTACATCAACAGCCTTTAAACCTGGAGTTCCCTCAGCCTTAAAGGAAAAGAATTCTTTGAGCAAACCTGATATAAGTATTTTCAGATCTGGGCAATAAATTCTTGAACTTTGTTATGTAGGTTATGGAATGTGATGATTTCTGGCCAGGTGCAGTGGCTCACACCTGTACTCCCAGCACATTGGGAAGCTGAAGCAGGAGGATTACTTGAGCCCAGGCGTTCAAGACTAGCCTGGGCAATATAGTGAGACTCCATCTCTGCAAAAAAATTAAAAAAAAAAAAAAAAGAATATCCATATCTGACTCCCTTCTCTGGTAACCATTTGTGTCTTACAATAAATAGCTCATATCTTCAGTTTGTTAAATCAACAAATTTCAGGATGATTCCATTACTTTCTTGCCCTCTCATCATGAGCAGCTAAAAGCAGAAAGCAATCACCTGCAGTTCTACATTTTTTTTGAGGCTCTCTCTACTGGGTCTCTTGGAGCCCTACCTACTTTCTACTGTCTACAGAAGGCAGTAAAATAAATCATACAAAACTCCATTTCCTCTAAGCTCTCTTCCAAACAATCCTCCTCCATGAATTCTTAGTCTTTGTTATAAAGGCTATGGAATGTGATGATGTTACTAGGTCATTTTATAACATTTTGGTAGATCCTAGAAGTGTCTTGTAGACCCTTCTGTTTCTCTCAGCTTTTGATCTTGCTGTAGTTTGGATATTTGTCCCCCAGACCTCATGTTGAATTCTGATCCCCAGTGTTGGAGGTGGGGCCTAATAGGAGGAGTTGGGTCATGGGGGAGGATCCCTCATGAATGGCTTGGTGCCATCCTCGGGATAATGAGTGAGTGCTTGCTCTATTAGTTCCCCCGAGAGCTAGCTGTTAAAAAGAGCCTACTACCTCCCCAGTCTGGCTCTTGCTTCCTCTCTTGCCATGTGATCCTTGCATATGTGGACTCCCCATGGCCTTCCACCCTGAGGGGAAGCAACCTGAGGCTTTCACAAGATGCCCAATCTTCCAGCCAGCAGAACCATGAGCTAAATATTCCTCTTTATAAATTCCCCAGCCTTAGGTATTCCTTTGTAACAACACTAAACACACTAAGACAGGGCTCTAACTGAAATTCTGAGACAGTAAGAAATACTCCATTCACCATCCTTTTATACCTGTAATTTATTTCCTTTAGTCTTTGAGATGACCATTTCGCTTCGTATCTTGCACTCATTTTCTTCCATTTCCTTTTAGCTGTTGACTTTGTTTCACATTTTGTTGAAAGAATAAATATCATGATAAGGAAACTAAATGGACAAATATAGCCATATTCTCTACTTACCTTTTTGTTACCAGGAAGAGCTGTCCCTTTCAATTAGAGTTTATTGTGACGAATTTTCTGAAGTTATCAGACTGGAGGAAAAGAGCTTTTGCTTGGAAGACAAGAAACAGAGCAGTAACACGGGAAAGGATGACTGGAGCTTGAAACCTGGCCACCAAAATTTAGAGGACATGACAATTTAAATACAGATTTTTAAAAGTACTCTTTTATTTTAATGGGATGCAATTATGTATAGCTTTATTTGATTTCTTATTTTCATAAACATTAACATAGGCATATGTTTATTGATATCAAAAAATGCAGAAGGAACTTTTATCTATTATTATGCCTTGATAACAAACAATAGAAGCCCCTAAGTCAACTAGTTGGTACAAAAAGGGAAATTTATTATCTCACATACAAAACATGTTGAGATAGGGTTGTTTAATTGAGAACTCACTGACGACCTCAAGGACTCAGGTTTGTTTCATGTTCTGCCATTTGGTGGATGTTGGTTTTTTTCCCTCCATCTAGTTCCCTCTTGGTCAGGAGAGAGGTATATCAGTCCAGACTTCAAATTCGGACATGACAATTTTGAGAGAAAGAAGAGGAAAGCAGCCTCCTAAGAATCTTCCCTTCATGTCTCATTGGATGTCCTCTAATCCAATCATTGATTAGACGTGTAAAATTGCCACAGTTTAATAAACTAATCGGATCTACACCTTGACTGGAGATGAGATCACTTTTCCTGAGGAGTGGAAATCTGGATTCTGTTAGAGGGGCAAATGGAACCACTGCAGCAGGCTTTTAATGCACGTGAACGACAGTGTCAGACTCCCTCATCCCTTTCTCCATTCTTGAACATCATTCAGAAAATTTACTCTTTCAGCAAATATTTGTTGAGCATATGTACAACCAGCCGGCCAGTGTTTTAGATACTGGGGGCACAGTAGTAAACTTTTCCATTTTCACTTCTTCAGGTGTTTACCCCCATATGCCTAAACTATATGCTGACGGTGCAGTTTCTTGAAATACCAAATTTAGACATTGCCCATTGACTTCCGGCCATGAATCAAGAGCACATGAGGATTTAGCTGTTTTACATCACTACATGTCTCCCCTGCCTCTCTCCTACTTTTACAGTCCTGCACAGCACTGCAGATAGAATTTTAAAACCTGTTTCTTATTTAATAAACTGTAATCTCTCCCTCTCCTTCTCTCCCCTCCCTCACCATTTGGCATTTATTGAATGCCTAATAGTACTTTGGCAACAGAAATACGAAATCTATGTCCTTTCTTTCTTAGAGAGTTCTCCAACGCCATTTTCAGTTGCTTTTAACTTCTACTTCTGGTGTCTTGGAGGCAGTGTTTCTCTTTATCACACTGTTTCTCCCTCAACAAGGACACCCAAGGGTTAAAGACTTGATATTCTGTTTCCTTTAAAACTCAGTAGCTGAAGGCAGATGGCAGAAATCTGCAGGAAGGCTTTTACTTTATAGACAGTATCTCTTGGCTCCCAAATTCATAAGCTGAAGTCATTAGTCCTCCCTCCACATAGTCTCAGTCTCTTTTTATTACCCAACTCGCATCAGCTGTATCTTTCTTTTAATGTTGTCAATATTAAGAATATTTTCCCCTTGATGTACCCTTCATTCTAAAAGGTGAAAATCAATCATAATATCATATCGTGATTATGTAAATATTTTCTGCTGCAGAGTCAAATTATGTGTCCAGATTACATTTTTTTTCCCCTCTGTGAATCAATATCACTCCAAAGAAATTGTTCCTGTCAGAAATTTGGTTGGATTTTCTTGCCGTCTTTTTTAAATAAATCACCAGTTGTCTTTATCATAGTAAGTTATTCCAAGTTTTAACCACATTGTGTAATTCGGAGCTGCCCAACTGCTGATGCCAGGTCAGCCCAGTTCCTGACACCTCAGCCTTGGGGTCAGCCAGAGGGACCTAAGGCTCACCGAGTGTACCAGCAGTTCACCTTCCAAAGGCATGCACCCTCCTCCAGTGTCTAGAGATATTTGTCTAGTCCAGTGTGCTAGACAAATATCATCATTTTTTAAATTTGTGCCATGATATGAGAAAAGTTGAGAGGTACTGGAAATCTATCAACTTTTTCCCCTGAGGGAAAGTTTCCAACCCAAAGTTGTCATCCTAGGATTTCCCTACTCTGCTTTCCTGAACTAGTCATTTTCCTGCATCCCATGTTTCATTCTGTCTTAGTTTACTCCCTCATTTTCCTAGGGTACATCCTCAAATTACTTGCTGGGAATTGTCCTGGTGGGTAAGAATTCTGTCTGAGTTTTCCATTTCTCTAAATATCCTTATTCTGCTTTCACACTGGATTGATAGACAGGCAGAATATAGTCCTCTCCAAACTTTGACAGCATTGCTGAGTTTTCTTGGATTTAGTTGTTGATGAAACATTGGGGCCATTATTATTATTATCAACATCATCATTTTGTACGTGACCTGAAAGCTTCTAAAAGCTTTAGGATCTTCTGTTTAGCCTTGGTCTTTTGTGTTTATGGGGCCATTCTCATCCATTTCACCGGGTGCTCAAGAGCCCCATTCATTATACAAACCTGTGTTCTTCTTTATCTCTAGAAAAGTATCTTCTTCTGCTTCTTTGAAATTTTCCCATCTATTTTCTCTATTCTATCTTTCTAGGCCTTCCATGAGATAGATGCTGAGTCTCTTGGATAAACCCTTATTATCTTTTTCTTTTCTCTCGCATTTTTCTGTCTTTTTGTTCTACGTTCTTAGAAGGTTCCTCAACTTACCTTCCAAACACGGCTCTTAAGACCCAACAGCAAAGGTATCCTTTCTCTAAAATCAGGATGTCTAAGTGTCATAGTTGAGTCCTTATCTTGTCTGAACTAAAGCAAAACTTTTTAGTTGACAAACCCCATCCAGAAACATGTAACTTCTGCCCAGACCTTCTATTGCCTTGTTATTGAGAGCAGAGAACCAAAGCCCCCTAGGCATTTGTGAAAAGCTTGCAGCTGAAACCTCAATAAGCTAACTAAAGTTAAACTAAGGTAAATCAGCAGGAGAGTGGACCTCCAATGGGAAAAGATAATTCCAAGATGAAAAGAAAACAAAAATAAAAACTAGAAAATTCTAATTGATTTCTCCCTTAAAGAAATATTCTTTTATTTATTTTCACCAGGAGAAAAGCTGTAGGATAGCAGGTCCTTACAGGGATTTTCAATGTTAATTTCCTTTTTCAGTGCCACTTTTCACTCTTAAATCCACAGACACTTTAGAGTTGTGTCTGGTTCCCCCCTTGCCTGAAATATTCTCTGAAACTGTAGCATTCTCTATTCGTTTCCATTGTTTTTTGTTTCTTCAGAAGGTTTTGAAAACTCTAATCCACTTGTTCTTCCAAACTCATTTTCTTCATTATTAGGAAAAATACCTTTGCCTATTTCCTTGCCATCATTTTAAGGGGTCTGTGAGAAAAGGCAATAAATGTATGTGCTCAGTGCAAGATCTTGAACAGGAGAACGAATTCTAACTTCAATTTTTTTGGTCATATATTTCATTTCATTTACCAGTTGGTAGTATATATACTCCCCAAAAGAGAGTGCCTAGTTATCAAGTATTAAAGTAGTATGATACCAAATGGTCCATACCGTTAATAATCTCTAGCTGTGAACAGCATCCTAAATTATGAAGTTGACATAGACCTGATTTTATGCTGCTTGTTCTGCCAATGTTGGTAGCTACTATTCCAACTAGTGTCAAGCATACCAACTCAAACTAACCTGAGTGGTGAAAGGCCACACACAGCATATACTTTACTTCTAGGAAAACTATAAAAGAGAAGGCTCATAAAAGGATTTTACAGAAGAAATAAATACTCATATTGGGGTGGTCTAATGGATTCCTGACAACAGGCCATGAGAAGGTTAGATCAACAGTGATCTTATATATTTTTTTGTGTGGGTATACTTCCATAAAAAATTTGAAAATCTATTTTCAAAAAGTTTCTCTTTTTATATTTTGAGTACCTAACTTTTCTGTCAAAAGATTAAATAACTGCAAAGGATATCAATATTGACAAGTAAAATTAAATTGTTATAATACTTTTAAAAATATATTCAATATAATCTAAGTACCATATGAATTTATACCTATTTAAAAAATACACAAGAATGATCTCTTCATAGTGTATTTTCATTGTGTTTCCCCCTCTGAATTTTATCCTAATGTAATATATATTTAGATTGGAAGGTCTTTAATTAATTGCCTTTATTGATTAATTCTATGCAAAAAAATATATGAAAATAACTTAAAATTGATATATCAATATACTTCCTGTAACTGTAAGAGTCTAAGGGCTAAAATTTTTTTGATTAATTTATCATCACAATGATTAGTAGCAGAAAGTTACTCAAAATAGCAAATTTGTTACAAATTATAAAATTATTACGTATAAAATGTAATTGTTTATTGGAAATGAATCTTTCAATGAGATAAAGTCTTTTTTTCCTGATTAATTCATATTACTATTAATTAGTATTATTTCAAAATGAGACGTGACTCAGCTTCTTTTCAACTCTAATTTTAAAATTTTTATGGATGTCATCTATCAGGGTTTACCTGTTAAGTAGATGAGAATAGAGTTACAATAATGGCACTGAGTTTTTGGAACTCCTTTTGAACTATTTGTCAAAAATCACATGATATGCTTTGAAAAATTATTTCTAATGATCTAGAATTTGACAACACAATTTTGCTCATTTTCCATTTTTTTTGAAAGTATGAGTAGGAAACTACCTGATATGCACATGAATTTGTTACCCAGTCATTAAAGTCATTCACTTTCCCAACACCCACACATACCAGTGTTTTAACTTTATTTAGTGCCTTGTGGGTTTTTACACTGTGCAACAGTGTACCGTATTAAGATGCAGTGGGACTTATGTTACTCTTTTATGAAGTAGAAGAGGGCTATTGTGAAAGGGATGGCTTGACTGGGTAGCATGTTCAGTCCAATCAATTTTGGGAAAGAAAACATGTGAAGGCTGAGGATCCAAAGTGATTCCCTTCAAACCACCATACCGCTTGGGAAGTGTTTGTGACCTCCTGGAGGTAAGAGCAGTCCAGGACATTGCAGAACCATAGGATTTCTGTTCCTTTCCAGCCTTTGATTTCACCACTGATGTTTCCTTTCTCCTATAAAGGAAACAACCAATTTGAAAAATCTTTAAAGAGAGCCACAATGTGATTGGGGGAAAAAATAAATAAACTGCAGAGGAGAAAAAGCTCTATGGTTAGGAACCCACCAGGCAATAAGGAGAGACTAGACAAAAGAGAACCAACCAAAGCCCAATGTTCCAATCTGATTAGAAATGGAACCTTGAGGATTTAAGCTATGAGACAGGTCATAAGAAAAAATATAAATGCAGATTGCCTCTTTGTGCCAAAACAGCAGGCTGACTTTTAATCTGAACATCTTAAAATCAATAATTTATTGTTGAGTTGTAATAATTTTTGGAAGATTTTGCGTAAAGGTGGGCTGACAGGTGATTGCTCTAAGACAGTGGCTTTCAATCTTTTTAAACACAGCTAACAGTAAAACTATAATTTACATCTATATAACTGAAACAAGAGTTCCATTTATTTAAAAAAAGATAATACCCTTACAATGTGAGATATTCTCTGGTATTTTGTCTTCTCAATTCTTATTTATTAAAAATAATGCTGGTCAAGAATCACCAAACTTATTTCACCACCCACTAATGAATAATCATCTTCAATCTGAAAAACACTGCTATAAGGTCTTTTGAGAAACAACCTTATATCTTTGTATTAAATTTTTATTAAAAAAAAAAACTTGTGAAACAAAGCACACATACATTTGACTCATCTCTGCTTAGGAGAAATGGAGCTGTTAACACCCAAGGACATAACCAGGATCCCTTTGGTGGCAGCCCACCCCCATTGCAGGCATAGAGCCTGCGATGAAATAGCCTCTGGAATGCTACAGAATGGTAATAAATAGGAGAAAAATCAGCCTAGTGGAGAATCAAAGTGCTCACAAGCCGACCTTTTAATTGATGCAAACCTTCTGTTCTGAGATGATAGAGGGTAGGGGTGAAATGGGAGTGGGGGAGGCAGGGAGGTTGGGAGGAGCAAGATTGAAGAGAATGGATGATGTAAGTGGAAAGATAGTTACTGGATCTTCTTCACACAAATGGTCTTCCCAATAGAGTGCTAGATTATCTGTGTGTTCCACACATCATGTAAGCGATAGTTGTCCTCATTTGCCTCCTCTCTGTAAGAAGAGAAATATGTGGAATTAAACAAGGCATCAACTTCCTAAGAATGTGCTATTGGATTTGGCTCAAGCCTGTGAGGGTAACAAGAGAACAAACACACCATTAGGGTGCAATCCAAGCAACTCAAGCAAATGAACACAAGAGAAGAGGTCTTGAGAAGACTGCTGAAGACAAGAAATGCTTTTCAAAAGAGAGTGAATACATACACTTCCAATGCACCTATTATTGTAAAGATATATTTTGAAAAGTCCTTTTTATAATAAGTCAAAAATAAAAGTTAAAGATAAAAGAAACAAAAAAATCTCTGGGACACACAATGTTATCACTTCCAAATCAAATTACAAAATGGAAAATTAAACAAGATTTATTATGCAGAAATGTTTTATGATTGAAGAAATACCCAGAGAGCCTTAAAACTCTGAACACTTACAAATCCCGGAACTATCAGTAGAGAGCTTGGTGGCAGAGTTAAAAATAAAAGAAATAAAGAAAAACATTTTCTTAAAATCCACTGGAGAGCCAATGGAAGTGGGCTTAAAGGGATTGGTTCTTAAATGGAATCACCTGGGGAAGCTTTTTGACCTTGGAAATCCAAAGCCCAATCCAGATCAATTAAATCGGAGGCTATAGAAATGGGGCCCAGTGTCAGCATTGTTCAAAGCTAATGTGCAGCCAACATGGTTGAGAACCACTACTATCGACCCTTGCTATTCACAGTGTGGTCAATGGACCAGCAGCAACAGTATCACCTGAGCACCTGTTAGAAATATAAAACCTCAAGCCTCCTCCAGACCTGCTGAGTCAGAATCTGTCATTTGACAAAATCTCCAAATCTCCAGATGGTTCCTGTGCACATTAAATTTTGAGAATCACTGATTTAGGAGACACACACTATTAGATACTGGCATCCACTGTTTCCTTAATATTTGTTTCTTGCTTGATGTCAAGGTACATCTCAGTACTTGGAATGAGCCAAGTAGCAGCACCTGCCTTATTTCGCTGCCTCTGACTTCTCTAATTGGTCAGCCTTGGTGGTGGAATGCCTAAGACCTGAATGGCCAGTTACTGTCTTGATCCTAATTAGGAATAGCTTTGGCTCTTCCCAGTGGGATCCAAATGTTGCCAGGATCCTACCTAGAATCTAGTGTCCTTTGCTGCCAACCAGATCCTGGACAAATTTTGGTATGCTAATCTTTATTTTTAGTTTTTAGGTTGGGCATTGGTAACCCTAAAACTCTGCTCCTACCTTCTCCCTCTCATGGTATTCTCTTCTGGTTTCTACTGCTAATTCAAATTATATATAACATACTCTAAATCCAACAGAGTGCCTGTGGGGGCAGTTGGCCTTCCTTACTTATGCCAATTCTCTTTCAAAAATGTGGCTGGAGTTCTGAATTCATACATAGAACTGGATGATGATGCTACCCAGTTGGTTCTGCTGGTACTGGCTTTTCCATATGTATGATAATGCTCCTCAGTTGATTTTGCTGGTAAAGGCTTTTCTATATATCTTAGCTTCCTGTGCCTTTTTTATTTCATTTGTCCACCAGGCTACTGAAATGGATAGAAAGCCTTTAAAATGGCTTCTAGAGCAGATTTTTTTCTACATTCCATTGCAGATGACCTCTGCAGAAGCCCTTCAGTCCCTGGCTCTGTAACTGGACTTTATTAAGTCTCTGCTCTAGTCTTCTCTTCTTTTCTGCTATATTTGGTTGCATGTAACCCACGAAACTTCATGTCTCATGCCCACATGAAATCTAACATTATTCATAGGATAGATGGTCAGTGTGTGGTCATCTCAGATTCATAAGACTTGTAAGGAAATTTCAAGATACTTCTCTGTATAGGAATAAAGAAGCAAACAATAACATTTCTATGTAAAAATAAACTTTACAAACCCAAAAAGTTATTTTTTTTATTTTTAAATTTTTATTTTTCTGGTGAATACCAGCTCATTCCCAGACATACTGTTGGATCATCCTTGTGTAGATGTGCTCTGAGCCCCTGGAGTAAATGTATATTTCCAAGCACTAGAAGTGGAAGCCCTGAAGGGTTCTACTGTGACTTACCTGTGTACTCATTGACAGAATTTTAGGACATGTACAACTCTGGCTTACTGAGAAAGAATCAGCTTTTGAAAGGGAGAATATAAGATTCCTCCAAAAAAGAACATAAAGGTGCCTATGTCTCTCAAACCAAGATATGTAGTTGGTTTAGAATCAGAAGCTTTAAAACTGAACAGCTGTAACCCATTTGGGCAGTTGTGCAAAACAGAAAGTTGGCAGACTAGATACTCTTTTCAGACATTAAACACAAGATGCCTGGGGCCAGATCTTGTGATTAAGAAATCAAATGTTTTCTTTTTCCCCTTCCAACCTGTTCTCAGAGTGTGGAAAGTTATGTGATTTTTCTTTTCTGACTCTCTGGTTATAGTTATTGGGAACTGCCTGTCTCCTCAGCCAGACTAGATTCAGCCACTGGAGGTCAATTCAATCCAATTCAATTCAGTCTGGTCCTGTCCGTTCCAACCCAGTCCAGTCTAGTCTAATCCAACTCAGCCTCATCCACCTTTCTGTGGGAGAGACCTATACAAACATAAAGAACTTAAACACTTGGGGGGCTGATATACCAGGTTGTCTTCAGCTCAACTTACAAAGTATCTTGATTCTGGTACAGTATCTCTGCCTCTTTGCTTCCACTGAGGACCTACAGATCTGCTTTCTAGATATTTTCTTGCATCTTGGATTCTGTTTCCTCTGTAATTCCCAGATTCTATCCATTTGGGCATGACCCGCTGCTTTTGTGCCTGCCTGTGATAGACATACCTGCATCCCAACTCTTTTAACCCTCATCCTCTTTCCGCTGGTCCCTGTCTCTGCTTCTGTCCTTCATTTCAGCCTTTCAGGCTTCATTTTCTCCTGCCATGGCTTGGCCTGGCAGGGACCACTTCCTCTGAAAGGACTTCCTTTCAAGTAACATGCAGAGATATGCATGAGCGTCTGGTGTGAGCTTTTTGTTCAACTTCAGCCTCTAGTGAAATATGGAGACAGCTACTCTGAGCAAAAGAGAAAAAAAATCAAGATTAATGAGAATGAACATCAGAGAAATGCCTTCATGTCTAGAAAACATTAGAAACCTGCTTTGGCCACATTTGAATAGTTATGTGTCTGCATACCAGCTCTCTCTCTCTGGTCTACCACAGATAGACCAGACTCCCAAGAGGCCTGGTGGCAGGAAGTGGGGGCTTGAGTGAAAAGTGGCTGCTGGCTCCTGGCTCTCATGAGGAAGGGGAGAATCCAGAGCTTCTATTCATCAGGCAAACACCCACAATGGTTTTACTGGTTGTTAAAAATATTGAAATACCACCCAACTAATTAGTAAACAGCCATGCCCCATTCCTCCCACCCACCCCTCCTCTTTGCCCTGGTGGTCCAGTCACCTCCATTGGTTCCTCTCATGCCTCCACGAACTAAAAATTTAACACTCTGATTGGTGGGCCCTGGGCTCAGTACCTTGTTTCATATTATGATAATCAATCATAATTATTCATAATCACTCTTCAATAATTGCTGCTGACTCTCATAGGAATACAATGCTTACAGCCTCCTAAGAACCAATAGGAAAGGAAATAACATTTTCAGATCGTCACTATGCTTGTAACTTGCCTTCTGAGCAAAATTCTTTAGGGGCTGCTCAAGTTCACCCTATTCCTTTTGCTTCACTGATTTATGCACCAATTTGGTACATAACTGTTTATCTGATGACCCAGTCTTGTTGTCCCTCTATCCTCCCTCCATGGACCAGGCTCCAGGGAGCCTGCCATCTCCATTTGCTGTGATCTGAGTGCAGTGTCTTCCCAAAATTAAATGTTGAAATTTAGTTCCCACTGTAATGGTATTTGGAGATGAGGTCTTTCAGAAGTGATTAGATCATGAGCATGGTGCCCTCATGAATGGGATTAGAGCCCTTATAAAAGAGATCCCAGAGAGATCCTTATCCCTTCTGCCATGTCAGGGCATAGAGGGAAGGTGACACCTAGGAACCAGCAGTGGGCCCTCTCCAGACCCCAAATCTGCCAGTGCCTGGTCTTAGCCTTCTCATTCTCCAAAACTGTGAGGAATAAATTTCTTTTCTTTGTAAGCCACCTGGTCTACGGTACTTTGTTAGAGCAGCCCATATGGGCACCATTAGACACCACTATAAACTCTTTCTTTTCGTGTAGTGACCTCAGTCACTTTCCTGAACCGGAACTGGTTAGTTCCAAATCTGATGAGCAGATTCTTCCCAAGTGTTCACCCCACACCCCCATGCAGCCACATGCTAGATTCTCTGCTGCGACCAGCAGAGGCAATCAAGTACCAGCTAACTGCACCCCCTGCAGGTGTCCTTCCCGACAGAATCATGGCAGAAGAGAGAGGGAGCGGGAGCTTTAGAATCAAACAGACCAGGGTTTGAAATACAGCTTCTCTTTACTATCCAACTTACTTGAACAAAGACTGAAACTTTATAGACTTTTTTTTTCTTTTCTTTTCTTTTTATAGACCTGTTTTTTTAACCTGCAAAATGAAAGTAGATACCACTGGAATAATAAGAGGAGTAAATGAAATAAAGCTGTTGTAGTAACCTACTTATTTTCTTTGTCTTTTCAGCGTGTCTTTAGGGAACTCCTCCTTTCCTATTCTTATTCTGCACGGTTTCCCAATAGGTGTGGTCATGTGACCCAGGAGGCAGTGCGCTCCATCCCCCACTGGCCACAGTGTTGGTTTGATACGGGCATACAACCCAAGTCTAGCCAATCAATATCTTCTCATAGAATTTGCTGAAACAACCTATAGAGAAGCATTCCCCTTTTATGAGTACATTTTGAATACATAAAAAAAGAATTATTATATTTTTTATGATTTGCACCCAGTGTTATGGATTTTGAGAATAATGGTTACATTAGTATTCTGACACTTGCCATCTAGAGAGTTTTTAGTATGTACATAAAGTCCCACCTCTACATATATATAATTCATATCAATATATGAATTTAGAGCACTAAATTAATTCTTGATAAGTAGTGGTTATATTCATTCATCCTTAAACTAGCTTAAGGGGAAGAGGAATTTATTGGTTCTTGTGGCCTGGGGGTTGGGTTGAGTCTTGAGATAAAGAACTGGCCTTAGGAGTATAGTGACTGGTTGAGATCATAAGAATGTATCTGTGGGCTAAAATGTCCTTTAAAAAAATCTAAAACGTGAAAAAAAAGACAGATTTTAGAAGAAAGCGGAAGAAATAAGCAAGCAGACAAGCATACATCAGACGAGGGTCAGAAGGAGGGATACCTGAGACTACAGGAGACTCCACGGGAGGAGGTTGCGGAGGAGAACTGGAAGGAGAGAGCCCCCGAGAAGCTTGGAGACCGGTGACAAGGGTAGGTAGAGCAGCTAACTTTCCCCTCCCTTGCATCTCGACTGCTGGTGGGCTCCAGGGCGGTTGGAGAGACCTGCTAACGCCAGCCCAGAGACGGCTGCTGCCGGTGAGCAGTGAGCCTCTTGTGGACACGGCACCAGGCTCCCAGCTCCCCCAGGACACCTCCCATCCCACAGACTCAAGCCGATTGGCAGGCGCCATATTGCCTCATTCTCCCCTCCCCCTTCCCTACCCCCGGCTGTCGAGAGAGACAATTTAGCCATCACCTGGAGGCATCTCAAGGGAAAGAGACCTTTCCATTTGGGGCCCTACAGCAGACTGAGGGGTACTCAGACTGTGAGCTCGTTATCCACTACCCCTCCCAGGTGCTGCTGGCCTGGTGACTCCAGGAAAATAGGGCCGATCCCGAGGCTGAGAGACTTCGACCCAGCTTGGGCACCCTGTGAGTCACTTAGGACTGACACGCCACTTCCTGGCAGGGTCAAGGTTTGAATTCCGGGATTCAGGGATCAGACCTGCAGACTAGACCCGGTGCAGCCAAGTCTTGCATTGCCCTGGGGCAGAGAAGGGATATTTGTGAACATGCCTACTAAGGTGTGTGTGCCTTTGGGGGTGGATCAGCGTTCTTGAGGGGCAACTCTCCTTGCAGAGGAGGGCCGTGTCCCCAACCCAGGCTGCTATCCTGGGCAGGGAACCTCCCAGCCGGCATCACAGCCATTGGAGACCTGCTGGTGTGAGGTCATGCCCGCTGGCAGAGGCCCAGGAGAAGCCGTGGATCTGGGGAGGGTGGAAAGGAGCGAGACTTGCTCCAGACTGTAGGTCTCAGACAGCCCCACCCCCCACATGCAGACTTTCTGGCTGAGTGGGGCCATTCCAGCCCCTCCCTGACAGCTTTTCCCAGAAGCAAAGAAAAGACCTTTGACCCTTGCTAACAGCAACTGTGGTGCCTGAGGGCAGGCTTACCCAACCCAGCTCCTCCCAAATGCACTCCCAGACCTGTCCCCACTGAGGTGGAGAATAAGGACACACCTGGAAATCCCAGGGCACCACCCACCACATGAGGCACTGGAGTGCTTCTCCAGAGGAACCAGAGCTGGTTACAGGACCCAAAACAACACTGTAGTCTGCTCCTCCCAGCAAGTGCCACCTACTGACAGGGAGGTCATTCTGCACATCCTTTTACTGCATCTACTGACTCATTACCGGGTGTGGCCAAATCTCACCCACAAACACCACCTACTGGCTCAGAGACTAAAGAGGGTGTGTCATTATCCAAACAAAAATCTAAAGGCAAGAAGCAACAACTATCCAGATGGGAAGAAATCAGCAAAAGAACTATGGAAGTATGAAGAACCAAAGAGAAAGTGCATCCCCATAGAGGACCACCAACTCTCCAGAAATGGACATGAACCAAAGTCAGAAGACTAAAATGACAGAAGAAGAATTTCAAACATGGATTGTAAGAAAACTCAATGACATGCAAGAAAAAATAGATAATCAACACAAAGAAACCACAAAAAAAATCCAGGACCTAGAAGAAAAATTCACTAAAGAAATTGAAATATTAAAGAAAAATCAAACCGAAATCCTGGAAATGAAGTATCTATTCAAGGAACTACAAAACATGGGGAAAGCCTCAAGAACAGGGTAGATCAAACAGAAGAAAGAATCTCAGAGGTTGAAGATAACACCTTCCAACTAAATAAGTCAGTCACAGAGATAGAGCAGAGAAATAAGAGAAAAGAGCAAAGTCTACAAGAAATTTGGGATTATTTGGGTTGGATGAGCTATTTGAAGATATAATAGAGGAAAATTTCCCAGGCCTTGCCCAAAACCTAGATATCCAAGTATAAGAAGCTCAAAGGACCCCTGGGAGATTCAATGCAAACAGGAAGACACCATGACATACAGTCATCAGACTGACCAAAATATCAACTAAAGAGACCCTTCTACGAGCTGTAAGGCAAAAGAAGCAAGTAACATACAAGGGAAAGCCAATCTGAATAACACCAGACTACTCAATTGAAACCTTACAAGCAAGGAGAGCCTGGGGCCCCATTCTCACTCTTCTGAAACAGAATAATGCCCAGCCTAGAATCTTGTACCCTGCAAAACTAAGTTTTCTGTATGAAGGAGAAATAAAGACATTC
>CAUYRT010011396.1:0-57227 GCA_963574885.1 Lepilemur ruficaudatus
ATATGAAAAAATGCTCAACATCACTAATCATCAGGGAAATGCAAATGAAAACCACAATGAGATACCACATTACCCAAGTCAGAATGCCTATTATTAAAGAGTCAAAAACACAATAGATGTTGGCTCACTTGCAGTAAAAAAGAATGTGCATACACCATTGGTGGGAATGTAAATTAGTATAACCTCTATGGAAAACAGTATGGTGATTCCTGAAAGAGCTAAATGTAGACCTACTACTTGATCCAGCAATCTCACTACTGGGTATTTACCCAAAGGAAAAAGAAGTCATTATATCAAAAAGACACCTCGCCTTGTATGTTTATGGCAGCACAATTCATAATTGCAAAGATATGGAATCAACCTAAGTGCCCATTAATTGATGAGTGGATAAACATAATGTGAGATATCTATCTATCTATCTATCTATATATATATATATGTATACACGCACACACACACATCCATGGAATAATACTCAGCCATAAAAAAAGAATGAAATAATGTCTTTTTCAGCCTGGATGAACTTGAAGGTGTTATCCTAAGTGAAGCATGTCAGAAACAGAAAAACAAATATCACATGTTCTCGCTTATAAGTGGGAGCTAAGCAATGGATATGCATGGGTTATACAGAGTGAAATAATGAACATGGGGGACTCAGAAATGAGGAGGGTAGAAGGAGGGCAAGAGATTAAAAAGTACCTATTGGGTATAATATGCACTATTTTGGGGTGGCTGGTATACTAAAAGCCCTGACTTCACCACTATACAATTCATCTTTGTAACCAAAACCCACTTGTACCCCATAAATCTATTGAGATATAAAGAAATGAAAGCAAGAAAAAAATTACTGATCTTGATTACTGAGTTTTTTGATGCCCCCCTTAAATTTTGCACATAAGGTAAGTACTTCAGTCACCTCTGTCCTGGACCCCATTTCCCTCCTGCCTAGGTAACAAAGAAGATTATATATCCTCTGAGGCCCCTGATAAACTAGTATTTTGGTTTCAGTCAAATATCACCCTGTCTCTCTTCTTAAGTCCCAGGTTATTTTTTAAAAATCTGTTTTTTAATAAACATGTATATCCTGAAAAACCAATAAACAAAAAAGAATGACTGACCCAAGGTCTTTGCTTCTTCCAAACTGCAAAAATCCGGTAGGCTAAATTACACATTGACTGTTGAAGAAATTTAGAATTTCAATCTTGATGAGTTAAACGTTTGCCTTTTCCCTGAAGACAGAATAAATGATAATTGATGTCAGCCTTCAGGTCCAAGATATTCCCCAAATACACCTTATCTTTAAACTTCATGTTGATCTTACTTGAACGATTTGTGATCTTTACTTGCAGCTCAAAAACCAATACAATGCAAGCTGGGTGAATTGGGCCTGGGGAAAGCCACTCTCTCAAACAAGTTTCTAACTTTTGAAGTCTGTGAACTGATAAAGAAGACTGTACAATAAAAGGCCGTCTTGCAAATGGTGCCAGTTATTGTCTCCCTTACTTCTTAAAGGTGGCCATTGCTATTGTGGAATTGGAAGAAATGTACCACAAAAGTGAACATGGATAGGAATGGTAGCATACCTAACCTGAAGTGTTATGATAGACTAAAATTGAAAGATTATTACACGCAGTTGAAAACATTTTTAAAATATGCTACTGCCTAGAGAAGCCCAAATCTTCCTATTCGGAGAGCACAGTGGAAAGAATATGAATTAGCAATGGAGTTCTTATATATGCTGTGTTTCTCTATGGGACACACTGCAAACTTAATTTCTCTTGGCTTCAGATTCCCCATTTCTACTCCCTCTATATATTATTTCTTGATTATACAGAAAAGTTATTTATCAAATGCACAGTATAAGAAACTGATAATCATTGGTATGGTACTCATATCTGATGATTATCTGACAACCTGATAATCATATCTGTATGCAGTTCAGGGAGGAAAAAAGGTAGATAAACATAGGCCCTCTATTTATTTTCCCACAAAATTGGAACATTATTACTTGATGTATTTATAATTCTCAAGGATATTATGATTAGCAATGACTTAGGAGAACTCAGTAATAGAATGTAAAGTGGTATTGTAGGTGGCGTTATAATATGAAAATAGCTTTTTGGAATCAGTTATGTTTTTGGAATTTGCAAATCTATATTCTATCCAGTGCTAAGTCTACCCTGTTCTCTCTACCTGTTCTCTTCAAAAGAAAAGTCAATAGAGGAAAGAGAGAATTATTCCCAATTTTTGACTTTGGGTGTGGCCATGTGCCTTTCTTGGCTAACGGGATGTGGCTAAAGTGGATGTGACCTGAGCAGAGGCTTGAAATGTGCTTGCCCAGGGAAGCTTGCCTCTTGCATTGCTGCCTGTCACCCCAGGTAGCAGTTATTCCTGGGAGTATGAGACATATGGGAGAGGCCTGGAACCAAGCTGAAGGTTGGAACCACATCTAGTTGAACCCAGTCCACATCACCAAAACTCCAGCCCATCCACACAGCTGGAAAAAAGAAAAAAAAATGCATATTGCAATTTTCCACTGAGATTTCATGGCATTACTGTAGCAGTCACTAACTAGTGTGCCTTTCCCTTGGCTTTTCAGATTTAATGCCTATTTACCATATAGGATTTCCCCAATTTGTAGTGAGCATTATTTACAACTGCTTATTTGTTTTCTCATTATTGACATTGTGATTCATAATCATAACACTGCCTTATGTCCTTAATTATCTCCCTATTTTGACTCCAGACTGACTAATGTTGATTTTTGAATGCTTCCATAACACTTACAGTGAATGTCTGTTATGGAATCTAGTCAGTTCATACTTTGGAGGTTTCCTGACCTACTTGACGGCTGGATGCACTCTAAAATCAGAATAGAGTGTTTGAGGGCACTGGCTATTGGGTCAGAAAGATTTTGGTTCAGATTATATCTCTACCATTTATTCATGGGCATGGTGAACTTGGGAAAGTTTACTGTTCATTAGGTGAGTCCATTTTAGATTTCATTATTCTAAGGTGTGGCACTTACTCATTAGATTGACTTTTGTGGGGTCTTAGCAGAATGCCTGTGGTTCTCAACAAGGTATTTCCAATCTGGTTGGGCCAGAATCCCAATATATTCTTTTTTTTCTTTTCTTTTATTTATTTTCTTTTATTTTTTTTATTTCAGCATATTATGGGGGCACAAATGTTAAGGTTACATATATTGCCCTTGTCCCCCCTCCCCTCTCGAGTCAGAGCTTCAAGCGTGACCATCCCCTAGATGGTGCACATCACACTCATTATGTATGTATATACCCATCCCCTATTCCCCCCTCCCATCTGCCCAACACCCAATAAATGTTGTTCCTCTATGTCCACTTAGGTGTTGATCAGTGAAGCCAATTTGCTGGTGAGTACATGTGGTGCTTGTTTATCCATTCTTGGGATACCAACATATATTCTATCCCTACTTCATCTCTGACATCATTATTCAGTTCTCATCCCTGTGTACACAATCTCTTCTATGTTTCCCAAAGTTTCATCTTGTGCATATTCTGCCAAGCCCAATATACTACATTGAATCTCTATGCAGACTTTTGTCTGCCTTCCATCAATGTAGCTCAGGTAGCTTACCTCTAGATTCCAACCCCTCAGCTGCCTGGAACTCCAGTCTCAGCCTCCTTAATTCCTGCCACTCCTTCTGAAGTCCACCTACCCAAGCCAAAACAGAAAAGTTCCTCCAGGCAGAAATCCAGGGCAATCATGAGGCTCATTTTGTATTTTATTCTTCTCTAGAGAATCATAGTCTTGTACTGCCTATTGTCTAATACCTGAAACAGTTACCTCATATATTTTGTCCAGTTTTACAGTTATTGACACCATGAGTGGCAACTATGCTCCTACCAATTGCTCTGTCAAGCCCAGAAGCAGAAGTCCTATTTCATTTTTATTATATTTTCTTCACCCCATTCTTCTTTTCTTGTCCTGACTTTTCCTTAATCAAAGAAATTTATTTTATTATTCTTCTTTTAATGATTGAAGTACCTACATTCTATTCCTATTAATCTAATGGTTGTTTTCAAAAAACAAATGTTTTTAACTGGTATTTGAACCTATATTTCTCTAACAACATCAATAATTAAAGAGCATATACTGTAAGACTGCTTCCTTTAAGAATCTGGTCGTAGCATTTGAGGCATAAAAATTAGATAAGAAACACTGGAGTTATTCTAATTGATAGTGCTATTATTTATACCTAGAAAATCCAAAATAATCAACAAAATTAACTATATCAAATAAGATAATTCAATAATTTGGCCACAAAATCAAAAGTGTTTCTACATACTAAGATTTCTATTGGCTCCTTGTGGAAGAGAAACAGCAGCCATAGGCACAATTCTTTGGCGCCCCCAATCTCTCTGGCTAAGAAAGAGGGGACAATTTAAGTTCTCCAAAGGGAGTTGAAACCTCACCAGGATCAGTAGCCTGAGGTTAGAATTGTGATTCAGGTGTCCCAGATAGATGAACAAAAGGGAACTGGTGCCCTGTGCATAACTATGTAATGGGCTGTCATCTTTGTGGGTTGTAGACTTTGTACTTTTTTTTTGGAAACTGCTTTTTAAAATTTTGCACTGCTTTTGATTTTGATTTTTCTTTTGTCCTCTGGAGATGTGTGTGTGTGTGTGTGTGTTTGTAAAGAATTATTTCCCGCTGGTTATCTTGGAAAAATGAGAAAGATTATCTTCTCCTAACACAAGTAGAAAAGTCTTGGCAGTAACGCCCAACCTAGATTGTTCTGATGTCTGTGTGCATAACTACTAGCTATCCCTCAAAGTGTAATTCTAAATTGAATAACTCAGACTCTGTGAAAAGTGTCATAGTACATTATGCCCTATGGATCACAGCAGTAAGAGAAAGGAGATGGATCTTCAGAAGAGGAAATCCCTGTGGGCAGGAAGGGGTAATGTTTCCCTAAAGGGTGGTGGACACTGGCTCTGTGAGAATGTGAAAGAACACAGAGCAGTGAAAGAACACTTCCAGCAGCAGAAGAAAGGCAGCCGTCGAGTCAGGGCAGCAAGAAGAGCAACTGGGTTGTCACTATAAGGGCGTGATCTGTGAAAAAAATAATTTCTGCTTTCCATGGACTATGGCATCCTTTCATTTATCATGTGCTTTTCATTTTTTTCTCCAAAGTTATACTTTCTTTAATTTAGCCTCCTTCTTTCTGGTGTACTTCTGTAGCATTGTGAGTTAGCACCGCATACAAATAATGGGGGCTTAAGGAACCTGCAGTCCTGCTGAGGTTGTGGCATGAACACTGCATCCAGAAGGACAGTCATCTGTGAAGCAAGGGCAGCCCAGAGGAGCACTCAGAGTCCTAAGGGGATAGCTTAGGGGGGGATGAAAGACAAGCCTGCACTTGCCAAACGCATTAGGGAAAGGCAACTCCTGAAGGGGGGAAGGCTTTAAAAATGAAGCCTTTTGAAAGTTCATGAATATCTTCTTTAATGTAATTTTAACTTCGGAATGCTATGATGTGCATATGTAACAACATCAACAATAATAATTGATTGCCTTAATTGGGTGCTTGATATTTCTATACTTTGTGCTATACTTGAATTACAGAATTTTAGAGAGATTATGTAACTTGGTCATGCTCAGAAATCTAATAAATAAAGGATTTAGTATTCTTACCTGACTTTAGATCATATATTTTTATGCACTGTGAATAAGTGAAATACAATGAGTACCAGTACTATAATGAATATAGTGTAGAATAAATCATACGGCCTGTACTTCAGCTCAGGGATATGCACCATTACTTCCCCAAGTGACCTACCACACTGGAATTGTGTATCTCCATGAAGTAGAGGGAATGTTTTCTGGAAGCAAGGTGAGCTGGGCATTCTGCTTTCTGTCTCCTTAAACAATAAGAACTCTTTTGTTCCAGTTAAAAATATTAATCAAGCCAAGGCCACCTATGATAATAATACATAGATGGGCACATAAGACATGGAAAATACAATAAATACCTGCTGTACCATGACAGCAACAAGGACCATCTACTGGTTTTTGTCCTAGACAGCTCAAGGAATGGTATCTCTAAAAAGATGTTTCAAAGATGCTTTCATAAATTGTTTTATGAAAATATGAATATAAGAAATATGTTGCCTATTAAAATGTTTGTGACAGGTACATTTATTTTCTAACCTCCTGCCCCTAAGTATGTTCGCATGACAAATCTTTGAATAAATACTTAGTCTGGAAGCTATTCTGGAAAGTAGGAGTCCTGATACACTTGGTAACTATAGTTACAGTTGTCTCTTCTTTCCTGAAATATAGAACAGTATATCATCATCTCAGAAGTCATTTTGAAAGCTTTAATGATATAAACACTCATTTTTCTAGGAAATATTCCTATTGAATGCTAGTCATAATTTTCTTAACGATACAAGTGACAGCTAGCTGTTGAGCAGATACTAGTGTCTTACCACTTTGAGAATAAATCTATTAATTAAAAATATTCCCTTGGAAAATGTTTTTCTTCTCTTCATTGAAATAAAATAACTAGTATTTAATTAATGATTATTCCCAAAGCTACTTCCATATAATGATTATATTGAGTTTTAATTGGCTAATCTATACAAACTTGGCAAAGTGTAAGTATAAAGCTGATTTTTTAAAACGTTCATCAAAAATTAAAACATTCCTCTCAGGTTAGAGAACAATTGTAACAAATAGGAGAGATGGGACGTTACTCTGTAATGTAAATTATACCCTCGCTATGCTGCTGTCTTTTGAAGGAAAGATATTAACAAAAGTTTTCTTGAGTCTGCCCAGTTCTTATTTGTGAGAAGGGGTTTATTTATAAGGAGATTAAAATTTTTATGCCTTTAGTTATACTAAAAGGCGTGTCTTTACTAATATAGAAACACTTTACTAAATATGCTTCCAAATAATTTTGTGAATCTTTGCTATTTTGTCCAAGGTTTGGCATTTTCTCCCAAAGAAACAAAGAGGGTGATTATGCTACGTAGAACTCTTCTCCAATTTACTTCGATGCCCATTACTAGGGTCTGTCACATGAGCTCAATTTGGACTGGGAAGCTGGTTTGTGTGGGTCCTTGATGCCATCCTTGATTCTGTTGTGAACACAACACGTACCAAGAAAACATACTTCCAAGGACACAAGAAATAATTTGAGTGTGGATTTTGGCTTCTTAAGCAAAATGTTTTTGATTTTGTTCACTTGTATATCACCTTCAGAACTGACTTCCTAATGAATTCTGAGTCTTCCCATCCCTTTGAAATGTGTCCTCAACTCCATAGAGTTGTTGAATTGTGCAACACTTTTGGGAAAAAATAAAGTTTTAATTATTTGACCAAACATTCCTTGAAATCTCTTTCCCTGTTTAGAAAATATTCTTTGTCATCTTTGGTTTGACAATCCTTAAATAAATAAATTTGTTTTTATTTTCTTGGTAGAGAAACTAGTAATTGAGCTGTGAGAAAGTAGAATTGACTTTGGAACTGTAGGATAGAACCAAATCAGAGGTTTTCAACAATGCTGGGCCCAGTGCCCCTTTTATAAAAGATACTTTGCAACATCTCCTTTACTGTCCTTAAATGATAACACATAATTTTGCAAACCAATAAATAAAATATCTTAAATATAAATGAGAAATAAAATAAAAGTGATTTATTACATATAATGTATATTTCAATATGTAAATAATCTGGGATGACTGTATTAAAAGATATAACAGAGAATTAATATGACTATACTTACGTAGACTCACTACAAATACAATAACTACAAATACAGATTGATACACATGTATTTGTGATTCAACTACCAAAAACATTGCTCTCTATGATGCATTCATGTGAAATGGTGACATTTCTTTTTAAAATTCTCAACAAAACAAAGTAAAATAATTACCTTAATTTGCATAGTAGTAGCATTCCTGGAAAACTTGGCATGATTAAAATTGTGTAAAAAGTACCTCATGTGTCTTTGTCATAAGAGGATGTAGTCTATGCTTAGATAATTAGAAATGAGGTTTTCACCTATGTTAATGTCAAGTGCATTATTCTCAAGTTCTGTGGGATGTGGGACAATTCTTTTATTTTGCTGGACTGTTCAATGCATTGTGTGCCTGGCTTGTGCCCACAAAATTCAATAGAACCTTCCAATCATCAAGAGCCAAAAATACCATCTCCACCCCCCAGCATTTCAGAACGTATGGTTCTGAAATAAGGGAAAATAAGCATTTCCCATATGGTTAGGAGAGAGCACCTACCTGTTGAGAGTCACTGGTCACAGGAAACACCTGTGGGCTCAGTAGCTGTAAAGGGGACTCCAGCCTACCTGTGTGGTCGCACACTGTCTGTGCCATCACAACTGTCATTACTTACTTTATCCCTCATATTGTCAGTATCCTACGTGTTTTGTTTACATTAAGAATAACAATTGGAAGACTGGCAACAATCTTTAGTTTCTGCCATTTTCACTGCATCAAAATCTCCAAGGATGAGCAAACTTTATGCAACGGATACATCTGTGGAGCTTAACAAGTTAACATCTTTCTGTGTGTGCTTAAACCTCCAGGAGAAGGTTAAGTCTAGAATTGGAGCTAGGGAGGATAAGCTCAGTGGTTCCTATTTCTGTCCACGAGGGTGAATAAACAGGGAGAACTGGTTGGGGGATCCAGGTCAGAGCCATAAGCCAGGAGCTAAAGAGATCAGATATAAATGCCAGACCTAAAGTAGCAAAAGCTAGTTTAAAAAAAAGTGAAACTGAAGCCAAGAATCAGAATAAAAAGATGAACTAGACTGAAGTAGGAGATCAGGAACAAATGAGGAGGGGTGCAAACAGCTTTTGCTATTTTTAGCTTGTCTTTTTGGGACAAAAAGGTATGTAGGTATGTAGCTTACACTTGGGGCAGACCATATTAAAGAAATGGCATTGAAATAGAAGCTTTTTACGTCACTAGCATATAGGTAGTTTTACATAGGTGCGACATATAACATCAGGTTCATTGACTACATATTTCAACAAATTGCTAAATAATTATTTATACACGTGACCTCTGCATTTTAATTGAAAATAGTCATATTGGTTTATTCTACTAATGTTGAGTTGCTTGAAGGCAGTGTTGGTTCATATTCATTATTCTTTCTCTTTTCCCCTCCCCAATAGAGAGAGGAGAGGAGAGAAACAGAGAGGGGGAGAACTACACAACTGCACAAGTTTGAGCTGATTCATTTAATTAACTGCAGTTTTCCAGGATGGGTCTGTGATAGCTTATCTGTATAAATATATGAAAACCCCCTAAAGTGCCATAAATAGATTCATCTCCTTCATCATCAACATACGATCTTTAATGTCAATGGCGTGTCTAACAAAGGTCTTATAGCAGACCCGTAAAAATCAGTAAAGATTAGAAAATGAGACGCGTAGAAAAACGATTAAAGGATAATTCAGGAAAACTGACAACCATCTTTATGATCATCCTCAAGAATAAAATAAAGAGAATGTTGTCGAATTATCATTCTTCATAAGGAATAGAAAGAAGAGTTAATAAAGTATTAATAGCAGTGCTTGAATAGGTCAGAAATTCCAGCCAGTTGGAAAGTATTAAGGATTACATTGGAAATGAGAGATGTCTGGACTTGTTCTCTCTGGATTAAAACAGGATAATTTCCTCATTTGTTTACTGTGACCTGGGACAGATCAACTAAAGCACGTGGACAAATTTGAGAGCTTTAATAAAGATCAGTGAACTGTTAAATGGTGGAATACCTCTGTCATTTTTTGAACGGCCTCTGGAGGTCAGGCTTGAGGCATGGTGCACAGCAAAGCTTCCCCACCCACTGGCTCGCTGGCCAAAGCAGGGCAAACACTGATGCTTTTCGTTTTCCATCTGGTATCATCCATAAACTAAGTTTTTTTACTCATAAATTATAATTCAACTAACAAGCTAATGTGCAACATTATTCGCTATTAGATATTTAAATATATATTTAATTTATGCATTTAAGTAAGAGTCTATGTTAATTTCTTTTAAAACAAAGAAGTTAGGGCTCTAAAAACATTTAAAAAGTTTATTTAGACCTTGAAATGTGAAAGGATTTGTAAAATAATATGTCTTAAGAATGAAAGTACCTCAAATTTAATAGGATAATTTACAGTTTTCTCACGTTCCTAAAATTTAGGGTTGCAATCATTCCCTTAATTCAAAAGCATTTGAAAGCTCTCCAAATAATATTAAAATCATTTGGAACAAGACAGAATAATTTACCATTATTATTGTACTTTAGTGGTTTATCAGCCCCAGTTCAGAGGATGGCAGGCAGCCAAAAGACATCCTCCTCACAGTTCCTCCTGAACAGCCTTGGTCCAGAACTCAGCGACTGTCAAAAGCATCTATCTTCCAGGAAAGGGGAAGTAGAGGAGGGTTCATCTAAACTTCTATTTATACATTTTTGGAGCTACAATCTTTCCTATTTTCTGGTTATTTTATGCTTTCTTACCTTTCAATTTTTTTTTAAACAATGCTCCTAGATATCCTTGAATATTTGGGGAAAATATGAAAGGTAAGTGAAGTTGCTATATTTAATTACATATCTTAAGCTGCTTCCAAATGTTATTCAATAAGACAGAATATGCCCTGGTAATTCTGGGAATGCCCAGACTTTTTCTACCCCTGCAGGTTCCTTCCCCTATTCCTACCTTTATCCCCAAACCTCATTCTTTAAGACTCAGCTCCAGCGTCATTTCTCTCTGTGAAGCTTTCTCAAATGCCATCATGTGACATTCACCACACCTTGCAGGATTCTCCCAAGGCACCTTGTGTGTACCTCTATTAAAACTCAGTACCATGTTTATTAAGTTCTTCCATGTTTCTAGAATTTACAATTGCAACCAGGAAGGAAGTAGAGGATATTCAAAACATTTAAAGAGCAGTAGGGCACAGGTATTGACCGATCAGAATGGAACCAGCTTTCAATAACACTGGTATGTTTGGGCTAAATAAGAATCCTTTGGGTTAGCTTATGTTCTTTAAGAGAGGGACTCTTGTCCCATTTGACTTTGTATTATTCTTAGCCCCTAACACAGTACTTGGCATACAGCTGATCAAAAAATGTTTTATGAATCAGTGAATGAGATACCAAGAAAAGTTGTGCATTAATTCCAGGGAGGGTCTTGAAATCTTAGTAGTAACTTCAGGACTGCCTAGGACCATTAAACCTTAGGCATTAGTTTACCCTGAGATAAATATATTCTTCTTTATATTAGATGATTTTACTGACATCCTCCCAAGACCTATATGCCGAGTTGTCCCGGCAAGCACATTGCCCTGAGCCATCTATATTCTCACACTTTCATGCTGTGTTTTTGATAACTAGAATGGGTTAATTAAATTGCTTTATGGAAGCTGAGATAGTAAACAAGTCATTTCCTGAATGAACTGAAAGTCTATGATGCCATTTCATACTTAATTTATTTAAAAGATATTAAAAGAAAAATTTTGAAGACGGTTATTTTCACGTGTGGTGGGCCACATACTAGATGAGTCATTCTTAACTAAATGTTTATCTATTGTGGAAAAAAGCTTCTTTGAATACAATTTGGGACAATTTAAAATAAAAAAAAAAAAGCGATGTTCAATTTGCCTCAGGATAGTAATTCTTTAGAAACTTTTCTTTTTTTTTAACTTAAAAGTAAAGATATAGTACCTGTCAATCTGGTGTCCAACTATCTTTCCTGTAGGCGATTTCTTTATCTTGTTAGCTGGGAGGGCTTAGTTCATTTCCACTTTTTTCTAACAGTTGAAACTTTCTGCTCAGCAGAGTGGTGGCTCCTCATCTCCTACTCCAAGCAGATAGATGCCTGTATCCCTGAAACATGTCAAACCGAACAGATTCAACTGCTCATATTAGACTGCTTTGGGGGAATAAAGTTTGGGGCCAACGCTAGTCAATTTAAGGTTAATTAGTCCTACATAAAACAATTATTTACCTCTGGTCAATACAGTGCTTCTAAGGGATGGAGCTACAGTGAGAACTGAAAGGCTTGAGTTTTGTCCCTCAGTGAAAATTAAAATGGGTGTAAGTGTGGGGCTATAGAAAGTTCTAGACAGACAGAAAGTTCCAGCTTACTCCTAGGAGTGATGAAAGGCCAATCCTGAAACCTCTGGCAAAAGTTTTTCTCATTGGAAACATTAAGCATTTGGCTTAGCTAGCTACTAAAATAGTTATTAATTAATTATAATTAAAATAAGTTAAAAATAGTTAACTTACATAGTTAACTTTTTAAATATAGTTAAAAATAGTTATTATGTGGCTCCAAAATTCTACAATTTTTAAAAAGGCAACTAGCCACAGGTTTTGGTAGTTGTATGTAAGCAGGATACAAACTGAGTATGTTCTGCTTGCCAGCAGGCACAGCCTGGGCTTTGCTGCCCCAAATGTCCCCAGTGTTTGTGCTGTGACAGTTGGTATCTCTTTGACCTAGAGAGAATCCTTATTATTCCAGACGTGAGAGCCCCATAATGTTTTTGGACTACGTTTTGAAATCTATCGATTTCAGTCCATTTTAGCTTCTAACATGAGGGCTGACATGTATTATTCAAATTAAGTGGGCTACCAATTTGCTTTCTTAAAAGATCAATGTAAATGTGTGGGTAATTTATCCTTTCTAAAGTGAGACCAAGACAATAGAAATTATTCCTCAATATGCATGTAAAAAGGATGAAAGTAATGATGAGTAGTCTTAAAAATTGACATTTCCTGAAGTGACGAGGAAACAGCTGCTTTTCAGAGGCTGAGTCTCAAAGAGTGTCTGCTTCTGGATGGCGTCCTCACCTACCCTCCCACGTGCAGATGCAGAAGCCCAATTTTCTCATTTTAGTCAGGGTAACTAAATTCTTGGAGACCGAGTCAGCCTGAAGGAATTTAGTTAAATATATATAAGAATGCCAATTTTTATAACAAAAATAACTAAGAAATCAACTAGAATCTCACCTGAGTTGGTCCATAAACTGTATTTCCTATAGTAAAGTTTCTTTACAAAATCAAGCCAATATTAGAAGACCACTTATGCATCATTCACTGTGGTAACCATAATGCTATAAAGCAAGGAGTCACACAGTCTCCTGGGACAATTAAAATAATGGTTAAAATTGAAGCGTATTATCGTCCGTCTATGCCATAGGACTTTACTTCTAAATGAATATTAATCAGCCCCTTAGTGATGGAAACACACAGGTTAATTTTTACTATTGTGTCTTTGGATATTTAGAATACTTGGAATGACTTAGTTACCATAAACTTTAGTCCTATGGTACTGTACTTTTTCATAAAAGATGTAATAGTTTTTAAGATTGTAGTCCTCCCAATCAATTATATTTCAAAATGCTTTATTTATTTTACTAGACACCAGAAGTTGCCTGTTAAGATTTAGGAAATGGAGTTGTCTGAGCAACCTATTTACGAATCTTTTCCTTGGAGGGTTATTTCTTAAGGAGATGTCAAATCCAATTATATTTATGCTGATTAGAGTTAGCTCTTATTTCTTACAGTGTTCATAACTGTGCCTAATTTTGGATCTGAAACCATTATGCAAGTTTATAGAGGTGAATTGAGATTGATTATACAGGCAAAGAGCTTAACAACTACATATTGGGGCTCAAGTATTAAAAGTTTGATATATGCAATTTGAATGGCAACCCTAGTTTAGTCTTCTATTTTTTTTCACTTTTTCCCTTAGATAGGATTTACTTACAAGACTCCATTTGTCTGTTCTATATGTGTGCAGGTATACTGGGACCTCCAATACATAGATCTCTATTTTCAATATTCACTAAGGATTAGTACTTATAAAATACAGTGAAAATTTGAAGAGAAAGCCAAAGTAAATTTCTTTTTAACTGGGCAAATTGAGTCATAGGCAATACATTGAAACACTTGAAGTATCTGTAATGAATTGTTTTTAACTAAATAGGCATAGTTGCTCAGGTCTCTTTTTCGTAACATAAGCAAACAAACAAAAATAAATTTGAACAATTAGAATTAGTTGCCTGGCTAAAATATTGATTATATCCATCATCTTTTAACTTAAACTAAAATTAATAAAAATTTTTCTAAAATAGGTTTAGGAGTCATTGTCCTACAATATGCTCTGAGTGAGAACACACAATAAACACTCCTTTGGAAGTTTTTGTGATCTTAAAAAAACTACATAGCTAACCTTGATGTCCAATATTGCCATTAACAGCAACTTCCTATAATCATTAAAGCATAATTTTTGTCTGGGAGGGTAAGCACTTAAGTTTGAGTTTTCCCAGGAGAGAGCAGAGTACTAAGAATGGAGAAATAAGACTGGTAAGTTTTGGAAGCAAAGAAAAGAAAACAAAAGATGTTGAGCATGAATTGTCCTTCACAGTTAAGGTAGGGCTTAGGCAGCTGGAAACTCTAGGTGGGCAATAGGACATGAGCTGTGAAAGTACTAAAAAAGAAGAAAAAGGAATGGAGTAATGTTTTCACACCTGCATACGTATGCATACCTTTATGCATGGGGAAAGTTGACTCCCACTTGTGTGATTTAATATGTAGAAGCTCTAAAAGTCTTCTTGACCAAAAATATCTCTTCCACCTTTCTTCTGGGGTTACCTGAAATTCTCATTATATTGATTTTTGGGAAATGAAAGCAAGGATGGTCTTGCCCTTGTCTTCTAGCCACCCTACAAGCATTTTGTTACAAGGATCGTATTTTATTTCTTTGAATCGTCGCATAGTGCATAACACAATGGTATGTACAGGTACCTGGTGAGCTTTAAATGTGAGGGAAAGGGGGCATCTTCAATTTCTCTTGTTGAGACCTCAGCTCACATTCATGTGTCCTAGGAGCCCTGAGAAGAGAAAAGCAAAGCCTCAGTAGAGGAGCACCAAAAGGAGTGGGGTGGGAACTCTGAGCCACCTGGCTAGCTCCCAATTTTTTTGTTAAAACGTTAATCATAAAGGTGTTCTGTTGATCAGGTACCATATGAGGATCTTTCACTGTCTTTCTGAAGGTAGCCTACTGGGAAAAGTTGGGATGTAGAGGCAGGAGACTTAGACTCGATTCCCAGCTCTACAATTAACCAGCCATGAGATTTTGCACAAGTAGCAACCTATTGGCTTTGGGTCCTGAACTGTAAAATTTGATCAGACAGCACTGCACCCTGGCTTCATGGAACCCAATCGCCTCTCTAGCTACCTAGCGATTATGTCTGGTCAAGTTGACACCAATGTCCAACTGTTTCACTGCCTCTCACTTTGCTGTCATCCCCTCCCCACCTGTTCATATGGGTCAGGGATTAACACAGTAAAGGTTATTGCTTAAAGCTGGAAAATAGTTTATTTCTTTAAATAAAAGAGAAGTCCTCACTACATTCTGATTTTTTCTTTCAAGTAACATAAACGTAAACATCAATTCAGACCATAGACAAATTCCGAATTAATATAGCCTGATTTAAAATCTTATTGTGGGCCCTTTGATGACATTTGTGAATCTAATTCCCTATGACTTTTCACAATGAGTTCAGTTGATACACATCTGAGTACAATTTTCAAGGTTATAATTTGCAGAATTATAATAGGGCAGAAGGTGGTCATTACTGTTACTCCTTCGATTTTCTGATTAAATAGGAGCTATATTTTCTTGGTTGTAGAATGAAAAGCAGAGCAAAGTGGTGTGTTATTTATTTTTTTCCATGATCTAATCTCTGCATGTTGCATATTATTGCTTTTTGTAGTGTTCTTCTTGCTTCTGGTATTTTAAGCTATCTTTTTACATTTCAATTGATGTTATATATTGAACAGATGTCTTAAATTGAGCATGGTGTTCAGAGAAACCTAAAAAGAATTAGTTTTAAAAATCATTATTTTTTACTTTTCCTAAACTTGGTAAAATGCTTTCTCTGTTTTTTTTTTTATTTCCACAGTAATGTTGTTGATTTCATCTTTTGAAGTCGATATGTTGCCTCATATCTATATTAAATTCACTGGAGCAAGGCCCTGAGTGCATTTGTCAGATGTCCAATTTGGCGAGAGCTGAGTTAACGAGTAACATTTATTATTAATTACATCAATAAAAACATCATAATCTTACAACTCTGGTTTGAGCCTAATAGAGTAGGAGGTTTGAGGGATTAATATTCACAAGCAATTAATGCATCGCTCTTTAGAAAAAATGCTAAAAATATTTTAATAGCCTCTTTGGATCCTAACCAGACTTCAGTCAAATCAAACCATCTCTGGCTAGAAAAAAAATGTAATTGGTTCTTCAAAATTAAATCCGAGTAACTTGTCTCTGCAGAAGGTCAAGCAATATATTCTCATGAAAGAAAACGGTTCCTCATTTAATGCATCAGTTATTAAAAAGGTGTTCTATTTTCCTATTTGGGTTATGTCTGGGTTTTTTTTTTATGCCTGTATATTAAAGTAACTGTATTGCCAACATGCAAATGATGTGCTAACTGAACATGGCTAGGATGACAGTGGTGATGGAAAGGCCAGAGTGGCCTATCAGCTACATTATTATGCCTAAGCAATGGAAAATCACTGAGCTTCCAGAACCTTCCTCTATTTTATGCTTATATGACTCATAGAAACAACTAAACTTTAAAATACAGTAGATCATTTTCTTCTTTTAAAAGAAGACATTCAAAGTGTCTTACAGGATCTTAAATGTCTGTATCTCCTTTTTGGTAAAAAATTCAAATACACCAGATTTCTTCAAAGAAATGTTGAGAGAGAGAGAGAGAGAGAGAGAACAGAGCAGGAAAAACAGACTAGAGAACTATATCCTTCTTTGTCATAACAGGGAATGGAGCAAATGGTCATTGAAAACATCTTGCCAAATGGTGCCAGACACTTTGCATGTTGTATCGCATTTAATCTATTGTATCTTCAACATAGAGCTGATGAAATGAAGGCTCATCTTCCAAACAACTTGTCCAAGATCATAAGGTACTAGTGGTGAACCCCATATCTTATTGACTTATGCTAGCCAAAGACATGCAGTATCTAACTTTTGGTAAGAAAAATTCATTTCAGTTTTATTAAAATGATTTAATATGTCACTATTACTTTCTAATCTAATCAAGTCTATCAGGTTTCAAACATAATGAAGATGAAGGAGATAGATATTGCAGTTCTTTGGTAAATATATATTTGGTGTGTGTTTGTGTGTGCGCTTGTTTCTTCAATGAACTAAGTTTCAGTGTCCTACAGAAAATAGCCGTCTGTTAGCTAGAAGCTGTAGACACTTTTCACCTGGGCTGATTAGTATGACTGTCTCTTCTTCTTGTCTCTTCTATTTTTGTCCTTTGGGTGATAGGCTCCCCCATAAAAATAAGGGAAGATATAGATGACCAGGAGTATGGTAAAATCCACTATCATAAAAAAAGCTTCTACTGGCCAAGGCAGAAGGTTCCTAGTGAGAGTAGAGCCCAGCTCAGAGGACACTGCTATGGTCCAAAGGTCCTAGGACAAGGAGATGTCTTACATAATCTTGGTGGCACTTGGGCCTTGGGACTTGGTTATAGTTTTCTCTTTTCTTTTCTTTTTTTAATTGAGAGAGATATAACTCACATACCATAACATTCACTCTTTTAAAGAATACAATTCATTGTTTTAAAATATATTCACAAGGTCATGCAACCATTATCAATCACTATTGAATTTCAGGACATTTTCATCACCTCAAAAAGGAACCCCATACTCATTAGCAATCACACCTCATCCCTCCCCACCCCCTCAAGTCCCTAGACACCACAATTTTACTTTCTGTCTCTATGTTTTATTTGCCTATTCAGCTACATTTTATATGCAGTTACAGGACCACACATTTGGTCATATTTTCTATTACTTCTAAGTGTGCTCCCACATGGAGTACTGAGCCATCCAGAAGTTGTGTTTCCCAGGATCTTCAGAGAGGGACCCAGTGTAATTTCCATGCACCCTTTCAAATGGACCCAGCATTGGCACCAGCAGCAGCCTCAGTTCTGGCATGAGGATTACATTTTCCCCTGGAGCTCATAAGGTTCCTCTGAACTCCTCAAATTGTCAACATTAGGAAAACATTAGGAACTCACTTAAATTTGAGCTTTAACTAGAAATGTCTAGCCTCTAAAATCTTCACTTAAGCAACTATTATTTATTGGCTCCGTTACTTCCTTCAGTCTGGTTTTTCTGTTTGCTCTTGATTATCAACTCTCCAAATATCATTTGTGTGCAATTTAAGATCTCTACTAAGTGAAGTATCACAAGAATGGAAAAACAAGCACCACATGTACTCACCATCAAATTGGAATTAACTGATCAACAAGTGCACATATAGTAGTAACATTCATCGGGTGCTGGGCAGGTGGAGGGGGGCGGAGAGGATGGGTATATTCACACCTATCGGGTGCAGTGCGCACCTTCTGGAGGATGGACATGCTTGTAGCTCTGACTCAGGTGGGGTAGAGGCAATACGTGTAACCTAAACATTTGTACCCCTGGAATATTCTGAAATAATAAATAAGTAAATAAATAAATAAATTAGTCTCTAAACAACTTTTCAAGCCCCTTGAAACCAGTTGTCTAAGCAGGAAACCCAAGGATCGTCTTAGATCTTTTTCCTACACGTTTTTAATTCTGCCTCCTCCCCACCCCAAGAACCAGTTACCAGATTCTGTAGATTTTGCGCACCCACCACAGCCGCTTCTCCTTTATCTCTAGCTCCCCTGCCACCGATAGAGCCCCGATAAGTATGATGTGGCATACTTATGACTGGCCTGCAATCGTTTTTCTTCTGATCTCTCTGCCTAGAGATTCACACTAGTGGGTCAGACACACAGAAGTGGTTGGGGGGGGGGTAGTTTGAGAGCCAGACTTGGGAGCAGAGAGAGCACAAGCACACATGGATAGGACAAGCACTCTTCCCCCTGGCATAGTTGGGGATTGATTTTGGGGGACCCAAGGACAGGCCATCAAGGACAGGCCCCAGCCAAGCACACATGGATAGAACTGATGGGAGTTGCAGGGAAAAAAACACGGCAGGGCCACAAAGAGGTCAGCTGCTCCTCCCCGCGGAGCCAAGTCGCTAGATAGGGGTCTTCACAGAGGATAAGAAAATTGATGGCAAATAGAGAGAATAAAAGAATACACATAGACTAAGGTATAGTTTATAGTTTTATATAAAAAGATCAGAATAATCACAGTGGAGTACTTAGGTGACTAGACCATATCTCCGTGAATGGTCTAGCAATATGGTTAGATTCACATAGGTTTTTATAATCACAGATATCAATTACCAGTTGTCAGAGTAACACATTTGCATATCAGGGAATGCAGTTGCCAGGGAAGCAGGATTACACAGGTAGTGGGTTAGGGTCAAAAGACCTCTTAAAGGGCTACTAACAAGTCTTTATCTAGGTGAACAAACAGGTACAAAGTCTTTCAGGGGCTAACTTCTAAGTTCTAAGAGGTAGTTATCAGTTAACAGAGGTATAACAAAAAGGTATAGTGGCTCTATATTTCTTTGATTTAGTTATTGTGGACTTAAAGGTAAACAGGTAGTCAGGAGTGAACAGGACGCTTGTTGTCTACAAATAGGTTGTTTATAACACAGACGCATATCTCAGAGCAAAGTGCACTCATTATCTCTGGCTCCCATCCTGTGGGCCAGATATGTACCTTTGTCTCATCATTCAAGACCCAGGAAAGCCCCACAGAGAAATAACTGTGAAGTCTCTTGGAAAACATCCCTACTGGAGATTTGAGAGCTCTCCCATGATAGCAGCCTCTGATAAGTGAACCATTGAGTTCACATATCCTTTCAGGACAAAAACCCTGCAAACTCCTGTTTCTGTCTTTAATATAGCAATATTGGGCGACACAAAAAAATAATGATCTTATGAATTACATCTTATTAATTCCTTAATCATATTTCTCAACAGGGAGTGTGCTGTGGGAGTCCAAGGAGTGGTGATTTGGGAGAGTGCCCACCCTCACTGCAGGAAAACAGGGCTACTGAATAAGGGCAGAAAGACCCCAGCCCAGGGCCTTAGCCCTCAAGCATTTTGGCCCCTCCCCCATGAACAGCCTCCCAGTTTGGAGAGCTTGTCCTAACCCTCATACCAGCGGCTCCCCTTAGGGGCTGGAAAAGCAACTTCTGAGCCCTGCAGAGGCTTTGCAAAGCCTTTCAGGATCCCACAACATATCTATGATCTGCCTTGCTCCTCCCTCCCCCTCAGTGATGGAGGAGATCAAGCAACTCCCTGAGAGCTACAGGATCTCTCCTAAAGCTTGGGGCACTCAAGTGCTCGACCTGAGGGACCAGAGTCTGCCATGGACACAAAAGGACATCTCGGCTGCTGGGTCTTTCACACAAACATCAACCAATGACGGGGAGAATGACTGTACAGCTCCTCATAGCATCACCCAACTCAAGCAAACAGGGCGTGGCTGTTTCATACTCACAGGCACAACCTCCCATATTGGAGATTAAGCTGGAGGACCAAACACAATTCACACTGTTGGGAAGAGGTGAAGACAGCAGGACAGAGGCAACCTGAGAGGATCATCAAACCTGCTTGAACAGCCCTTAGGCACCTTAGGACAAGCACTCTTCCCCCTGGCATAGTTGGGGATTGATTTTGGGGGACCCAAGGACAGGCCATCAAGCCAGGCCCTGTATTATGCTTCAACTTTCTATTTTCATTGATTTGAAGTCTTGGATAAGACAATGGCTTGCATTTATATAGCACTTCATCCTTACATACACCAACTTATTTGATCCTTATGCCTTTCTATATCTGTATTCTGAATTGTTGCTTTAGAATGTATTCCTATATTTGAGATTACTGAAACCAAATTGATAAACATTTATAGCTCACATTCCATTTGCCAAACTACTTTCCAAAAGGGTTATAGTAATTTATCCTGAAATCAACAAAGATAGAAATAAAGTACTGTTTTCCTCAGTCAGAACTTTGCCAGCATTGGAAAGCAATAGTTTTGTTTGTTTGTGTGTTTGTTTATAAACTAGCAGGAGTTTACCATATGATCCAGCAATCTCACTGCTTGATGTATATCCAAAAGAGTGAAAATCAGTTTATTGAAGAGACATATCTGCATTCCCATGTTTTTTTGCAGCACCATTCACAATAGCCAGAAGTGTACATCAATAGATGGATGGATAAAGAAAATGTGATATATGTACACACGATGGAATATTATTCATCCCCCAAATCAAATCCTGTCATTTGCAGCAATGTGGACAGAACTGGAAGACATTGTGTGAAATAAGCCAGGCACAGAAAGACAAATATTGCATGTTCTCACACATATATGGGAGCTAAAGGATTGATTTCATGGAGGTAGTGAGTAAAATGGTGGCTACCAGAGGCAAGGAAGGGTAGTGGGGAGGGGAGAATAAAGAGGGGTTGGTTAATGTGTACAAAAATACAGTTAGATAGAAGGAATACACTCTAGTGTTTGATAGTACAATAGGGCAACTATATACAACAATAATTTATTGTATATTTCAAAATAGCTAGAAGAGAAAATCTGAAATGTTTCCAACACAAAGAAATGATAAATGTTTGAGGTGATGGATATTGAAATTAATCCAGATTTGATCATTGTATATTGTATGCTCATATCAAAATACAATGTGCTTGTCCATAAATATGTGCAGCTATTGTTTATCCATTAAAAGTAAAAATAAAATAATTTATAAAAAATGCTCACAGTATAATAGGGAAAATGACAACTGACATGCATGACCAAGTACATAGTACCTTGTACTTAAAAAAATAGCCTATTATGGGACTTTACAAGGGACAGGTATAGCAAGATGGTTAGAAACATGGATTCTGGGGCAAGAGAATCCTGGGTTCAGTTCCCGGCTGAGCCCGTCACTAGCAACGTGACTTTGGGAAAATTACTTAAACTCACAAGTATCTCAGTTTTATCACCAATAAAATGGGGAATAAAAATAGTACATATTTCAGAGTTATAAAAATTAAATTACTAAATGCATATAAAGTTTTAATAAGTATTATGTATTCAATATTATAATACTATATATATATATAATGTTTAAAGAAGCATTTACTATGGTTATCTCATTTGGTTCTGTGCTCCACTCTAGTGATGCTAAAATTAATAAGGCAAGGTCTGTTGTGTTCAGTGTTCAGTGTTCTTCTGAGGAAAACAACACTTCATACCTCCCTTGATTGCATTTAACCATCTGAGTCATCACCAACTGTCTGTGCCTTGTTGACTTTTTTTCCTGAGTATGAAAAAATCAAGTTGATAATGGAATCTTCTTGCAAGTGACCCGTGACCCACACATCCCGTGTGAGCACAAGGGCCCTGTTTCTGCTTAAACAACTTTACTCGTGAATATTTTCAACACTCGGCTTCTGGTCTGCAATAATTCTCTGAGGTAGGCAGTTTAAAAAATTGATTTCTCTAAGTCCTAATGTTTAACTTGAATGTCCAGAAGTACATTTTCTTAGAAAGAGATAATTAACTTGATTTCATTTTCACATGACTGTCCTGTGGCAAGTTGAATTCCTGGAGTAAAAATATCTGCCATTTTCCTTCCAAAGGGCAAGCTGTTAGGCACTCAGTTATGCTTTTTCCTCACCAGGTTCCTTTACAGTCAGAATTGCTACTGATAGCTGAGGAAAGCCTTTCTATTTCTGTGCCCCTTGGATTCAACAGAACACGTGTTAGCAAAGGATTTTTGGCAGAACCTCCTGCTAAGGGAAGTTTGGCCTCCCCTGAAATGCATGAACTCTGCAATAAGAGAGAAGTTTAAACAGCACAAAGGAAGAAGAGTAGATTTCAATCTTATGATTTAAGAATATCAAACTCAGAATCCTTTACTGGTAAGAATTTCGGGAGTAAACTATAAATATAGTAAAAGTCTGTTATAAAATATTTCCCTGCATAAATGGACTATGTTCTATTAAAATAAATTCCTGTTCTTCAAATTAGCCAAATGTGTCCTTGAATCATGGGGAGCAAATAACATTGATTTTATGTTTGAGACTGTGAAAGGCTTAGCAGGACAGTAGAACTTGGACGAGTGACATAATTTCTCTGAGACCGTGCTCATTGCTGTAACAGAGATAGCAGTAACTGTCACAGGGTGGTGTGTGTGTTAAATAAAAAATGCAAAGTCTCTGACACATGGTAAGCACACCAAAAACTATTATTTATTATTAGCTTATGTTATTAATTATAGCAAAATTTTACTCTAATTGACTAAGAGATTTTACATACATATGTAAAGTTTATATTCATACAAAACTTCTTAGTGTATAATTACAGTCAATATATACACCGTACATACATGAATCATAACTGATTTGCCAGAAATTTCTTTCCTAGCAATGGTAAATATTTATTAGAAGCCACAAAATGACAAGGACAATCTTTCCTCTCAAAACTTTTAAATTTCGTAATTGTTAGCCAGATGTTTTTCTTTTCCAATTTGTTTGGATCACAATCTCAAAATGCATTCAAGGAAAAACCGTGGAAATTTACGTCCATTTGTGGAAAGACTAACAACCATTGTTCTCATTTTAAATGAATGCCATTCAATATATGCCACATCTACAGTCTGTGACACTTGTCATTGCCACCTAGAGGACCTCCCATGAAAGTAACCTTAACACCAGTGATGGCAAGAAGATGAGACGGGATGGAAGCTGAGGGCCTGAGAGTAGCAGTGCAAACCATTCAGTGTTAGAACAAGGAAGATATTTTTAGAGAAGTAGCAATTGAAAGAGGAAGAGGAGAAGGGAAAATACAAAAAGATTAATCAGAGCACAAGGAAAGAGGAGGAATACTAATTGTCTATGATTCAAAGATATTATTTCACAGAATTCAGTGAACTCATTACCAAATAGTTTTCTGACGGATGCTTTGTGTGGGGAGAAAGTTAAACATCATCTCGCAGGAATTGCAGTGTAGTACCAGTAAGATTTCCTTGATGATTTATTCCCAACTTTGCTAACTTTGCTTGGCATGTCAGAAACTACTCTCTCAGCAGCCATAAATTTTCTAAGAATTTCATTTCATTTTAGGGAGAAAATTAAGTGTCCATTCCAATAGCAATAAGAAAGAATAAATCCCATTTTAAGCACATACATATATGTATTTTTTTTTTTGCTGTGAGCTTATAATACAATTTTTACTAGCCTGTTCCTTTTTTTCTTGTGAATTAATTTTGAGTTGTTGCTTTAAGATATTCAGAGTAGCCACAGATCCAGAGAAAGAAAAACAAAAAGCATTACATGTCAGGAACAATTTATTTTCTTAAAATAATCCATTTTTGTATGCCATGGTTAATGTCCATCGATGCTTAGCAAATTGGTAGACTGGGGTTGTATTGACAATTCTGTCCTCAAGCTAACGGTTTATAAGGACTGTTAGCTTTGTCCTTAGACTCCCGGTGGCTCAGGGCAAACTTTTATTTCTAAGCGTCTGCTCACCACTTACTTCCTAATTATCATTCTGGATATAGCCAAAGCTGGTAGCAGTTCTAAATTACCACTTTGGACAAGCATATAAATGATGAAATCTCATTTATGACTGATGTTTCTGCTGAAAGGATGTTTTCTGGTAGTGTTTACATCTTTTCTCTGTAATTGATAAGTCAAAAAAATTTTTTGTAATAACTAAGATAATGAATTTTCCCATTGTATTTTCTTTTTTTTTAATTCCCTCTACTCATCACTTTCTTTTGACAACTTAATTGAAGTATAATTTACATACCATGCCATTACTCCATTTTAAGTGTACAATTAAATGATCATTAGTAAATTTACCAAGTTGTACAGCTATTCACATAAATCATTTTTAGAGGATTTCCTTCCCCCTATTGAGACCCCTAATACCCTTCCCCAACTACATTTCAAGCATGCCCCTCCCCTCCACAGTGCTCACCACATCCCTCAGATGTGGGCCTACCCCCCCAACCCCCAAATCCCTGGTGAACACCACCACCATTTGAGCACCATAGTGTATTTTCTTTTTATTTGTTTCCTTTCTAACTTGGGGCACACTTCAGTCTGGTCTGGACCCCTGGAGGTTATTTTTCTCTTTTCTTGTTATCAATGGCATGGGCAGTCATACAAATTACACTACGTATTGCAATATTCCTTATTTTATTAGAAATTTAAATATTCTATAAAATGGGATATTTTCCATAAGTATGTGTTTAAATCCCAAGAACTGTGTTATACTGACAATAAAATTCCATTACATTTCAAAGTTTAAAATGTAAATCTTCACAATGACAACTTTGCATCTGTTTGGGTGGTACTAAAGGGTTAGTGCTCAAAGGTGCCCTGGTTGAATCTATGGATTAGGCAACTGTTCTTATTTGAAGAGTTTGCGGGTTGGAAGAATGAATACCAAACATAATGACACTGACTGATGACCCAAAGAGAGACATGGTGACTCATTTCACCACGGACGCTGGAGGGGGACCACTCTTAGGAAGTGATCCTCATGGCAGAAACTGTTGGCAAAGTCATAATCTCTAATGATGCTACCACAACCAGGTTGTGCACTAGAAACAAGATCCAGCCCAAGGCCAGCCTCTGCCATCACCAATCAACATCATGGGACACAGAACACCGTGTGAATATGGAGGCAGAGACTGGAGTGGTGCACACACAAACCAGGGACTTGCTGGTTATAATCAAAAGCCAGGGAAGAGGCATGGAGCTGATTCTCCCTCAGATTCCTCAGAAAGAATCACCCCTGTTGACACCTTGATTTTAGACCTCCAGCCTCCAGACTGTGAGAGAATACATTTCTGATGTTTTAAGCCACTCAGTTGGTTCATAACAAAGTTGCCTTTCTTCTAGTAACTCCAGGAAACTAATACAGGCTTTGATGTGGAACTATGTAAATATAATATGATGAACATGTTTGTGAATATGCCTTTCCATATCTGTATTCTGAATCATTCCTTTAGATTGTATTACTATAGTTGAGATTACTGAGACCAAATCGATAAACATTTATAGCTCATGTTCCAATTTGCCAAACTACTTTCCAAAAGGGTTATAGTAATTTATCCTGAAATCAGCACAGATAGAAATAAAGTACTGTTTTCCTCAATCAGAACCTTGCCAGCATTGGAAAGCAATAGTTTTGTTTGTTTGTGTGTGTGTTTGTTTATAAACTAGCAGGAGTGTAAGTAGCAAACTCCCAGCAAAGCACTGTGGGAGTTACTATAAGGAAGTGGATGGCCTGTAGAATGGCTAGAGAGAAAAAATGTGGGGAAAATAGGGGAAAAAAAATCACTCCAGAACGAAGTGTTATTTTGCCTTTAGGTCTTTGGACACAAAATGTACAGTTGCATAGTTTCACTACTATCAAAGGTTAAGCCTTGCTCATCCAATAATTTGTAAAGTTTTTTTCTTTCTATTTTAGTGGAAAGGATTTTTAGATACACCTTCCTCACTTATAACGCATTCCTCCCATTTTCTTACTGGGTCTTAAGTAAAAAGCCAACCACTTTTCTATTTTGATAGGTTTGTATCCGGAGCAAGTGCACAGTGCTCCTATTTCAACTCTATTTTGAGATATTTTTTCAAAAGAAGGTTTTTTAGAAGAAAAATTTTGCCTGCTGGAGTAAGTGATTTACCAGTCAGGCAAAAGAGCAAGGAAATTGCTCACATTAAATCTCAGAACATTCAAAGTTCTAGTGTGCCTTTGAAGTTCAGCTCTTAAAACTTTAGATAGTAGCCTTTTCTACTCAAACACCTGGAACCAAAAAAAGAAAAGAAAAGAAAAGAAAAAACTATATAATCACATGCATTTCTATTTCTAAGATTTAAATAGTAATATAATATACTTTGAAAAACCACATTGGAGATTCATGTTTAGATGCTATCTTTATCTATGGATAAATATTCAAATTGTTGAGATATGCTCATTAAAAATTCTTATTTTATATATTTATATGAATAGGTATCCCATACATACATCTATTTACACACATACATGTGTGTATATGTGTATATATATATTTCTCCAGAATTTTATTTCCATCACTATACATGATACAAATAAAATATTTTAAATAAAATATATCAAGGAGTCAGGATCAATGTGCAAATTAGCCTCTGTAAAACCAGCTAACAAATTAACAACCTTTACATAAAAGAAAACTACAGCTACAGCAAAAAATCATCTATATCCTGACTGAGATATATATGATGGATTTCATTGCAAAAATGGTCTTATGGAGGCCAATATTACTTTAAAAATCTATCTTTGACATTTTAGACTGGTTAATTGCAAAATGTTTTTCACTTCTTCACTAAAAGTCATAAGAGCTTTGATACAGGGTTTATCAACTATTTAGAACCAAAGGATATTAATATGAAAAGAGTAATTCTTGGAATAATTAGAGAATTTTTAACAGAATATTAGAATACAAACATGGCAATAATAACAAGGCATAATCATAGCAGTTTGCCCCTAATGATCCATGTTAAGAATGAATGAGGAAAGAATATCCATTTAGCTTGGAAATAAATAACATCAAGGGCAAAGACATTGATATTTATTTCTTATTTCATTGATAGTAAAACATAAATAACCAATATTTTGCTTATAAGTAGAAAAGTTTTTATTTTTTAATTCTTTTTTTTTTTTTTTGGAGACAGAGTCTTGCTCTGTTGCCTGGGCTAGAGTGCCATGCGTCAGCCTAGCTCACAGCAACCTCAAACTCCTGGACTTAAGCAATCCTTCTACCTCAGCCTCCCGAGTAACTGGGACTACAGGCATGCGCCACCATGTCCGGCTAATTTTTTCTATATATTTTTAGTTGTTTGGCTAATTTCTTTCTGTTTTTTTTTAGTAGAGACTTGGTCTCGCTCTTGCTCAGGCTGGTCTCAAACTCCTGAACTCGAGAGATCTTCCTGCCTCGGCCTCCCAGAGTGTATCTTTTAATTCTTAGTATGTTTCTTGGTTGTATTTAGGAATAAATAAAAGTCTTCAGAGCTAAGAAGAGAAAGGAACTGGATGCATGTTAACATTCTCAAAAATAAAAATATGAAAAGGTGCAAGGAACCCATAGTGTAAGTCAGAAAAAGTCATTAATTGAGAGAATATTAGAAAATAGGGGGTGAGCTAACAGGGTTGACATCAGAGAGAACAACGAAATCCATGAAATATGTCCTTGGATTCTTGACTCCATCTCCTGGCTATATACTCAAGTTTCCTCCACTGAATGTCAAGAGCCCCTCCTTGCCAACTTTTTGTATAGTCCTTCCTTCCTAGTCTCTATCATCTCCAGTAGATAATCTCCTAAATTGCTCTGTATTAACAATAGTAAAATATCTAAGTATCAAATATGTACAGGACACTTGGTGCATAAAAATTACCTCAACGCCCGGGCTTGCTTCCAAGTATCATATATAATGGTCACAGCATTCTCACTAGATCCTCCAGTAGAGGTGAATTACGGATAGATTGAAAGGGAAAAATTTTAGGAGCTTGTTTGGGTAAAGATATCTAATATCAGTATGGATTTGAGATATTCCTAGAATCACACTCCACAAATATATGTGCTCATTTTAAGTAGCCTCTTTCATGAATTAAAATTTGAGAAATAAGAAAATGAGATGATCTTACGGTCCTCTAATCACCAACAATTTTTTCTGGATTACAATGGATATAAAAAATAAGGATTCTCTGGCAGGCTAAAAGAGTCACAGTTTACTAGGCAATTTTTCTCCATCCCTTCAAATTGATCTTTAATTTTTTTATTTGATGCTCTCACATAGAAATATTTTTTAAAACAACTTTATAGAAGTATAATTTACATGCCATGCAATTAATCTATTTTTAAGTGTACAATTAAATGATTATTGGTAAATTTACCAAGTTGTACAGCTAGTCACACAAATCAGTTTTAGAACATTTCCTTCCCCCATTGAAACTCCTAAATATTTTTTTCTCCATTCTCTCTAAAAGTGTTATGACCTTAAATATATAACCTGTTCTATTTGACTTCTAAGAATAACTATACACCCACCCACACTCAAATGCAGGTAAAGACTAATAAAAGATAAGCTTTAGAATTTTGAGATGGCAATAAAAACTTACTTTCATTTTCAATTCGGCCGGAACTGAAAAAGACTGAAGATATATATAAATAAATCATCTTTTAAAAATTTGCCTGACTTATCATTTAAATTATGCTCTCAGAAACTTAGAATTTGACAATTTCAGAGATCATGTGCTTGATTCATGTCTTTAAACTAACTCAATAAAGATATTAATATGATAGCTCTTCTGTTGAAGAACATTAATTCCTTTCATTAAATATATTAATGAATACTTGCAATCATTGCCAAAGGTAAGTACAGATATTTCTTTTTGACTATACAGTGACTGTTCTTGTTAAATAAACATTTATTCAGCTTCAAATATGGTGAAGTGCATGACCCAAGAATACTGTCTGCTCTTTAGTTCCTTTGACTTCAAGATCATTATTCTGCTAAGCCACCCAGTAAAACCTGCACAGGAAACACGACAACAATAAAGGTACTCGTTAGAAAGCAATTACCTGAACTCTGATAACCTTCATCCTTTCCTAAGAGACAGAATGCATGTGAAATTTGCATGCCTCCTTAATGCCTTGTCTTTGATAACAAGTGCAAAATGCTTATGAATAAAACCATTAGATTATTTCACTTCTAGATTCTTGCTGTTATTTAAAGGACAACCTAACAGAGGGACAAAACCAGGTACATTTTAGTTTATTTGGCCTTCATTTTCAATTACTCCGTTTTAATTTTTACTTGTTGTAGATTTTGGTTTAATTTAGTACCTGTAGTGGATGCTGTAGTGTGCTGTTCCAGTTACCCTTCCAGGAATGAAGCTTGAAAGATCTATCATCTCTCAATTGGATCTCTCTCTGGGAAATGCCTTTAGGCAAAAGAACCATCCTGTCCAAAGCCATACCCTTTCCGTGAGGTCAGCCTGCATCAAATGACTGGTTGACTTACCCAGGTCATAAACATCCAACCTCCTTGCCTAAAGGCAGGACAACTCTGAGGGACCCAGCCCAGCTCCAAAGTACCCACACGATTGTGTGAACCTTTGTTGTAACTTCGTCAAGTTTAAACCTTTCCTTCGCCCAACCCCACTTCCTACACTCCACCACAGTTTGCTAATAAACTTCCTGCATACACATGTCTGTTTCATGGAGAACTGATTTAAAATAATACCCTCATATGTACATTAATGTACACATTTGAAAATCATAGTTATTTTTTGACACTTTAGACCAGTATCTCAAAAAGAAAGTTTAGGGTATGAGATGAAGTGAGATGGATAGACAAAATTCTCACAAATGTCTTTTCTCCAAGGAGGATATTATAGTTACAGATAGCAAGAGTTATCAGTCAACAGAAATCTTCCCAAGAAGTAGCTGATCTACTGCAAGCAACAGAGTATTGTTGAAAGAGTGCTAGACAGGAAGCAGACACTGTTCCTTCCACCAAACAGCGTGGGACCTTGGGCAAGTTGGCTTCTTCATAAGAGACGGGACTGCGTGTTTTGTAAGATCTCTTCCAATTCCATGGGTTATATTTTTTCCAAGTTGTGGAAGAACTATTACTTATATAAACTTAGCTATTAAAAATCACTAGAACAACACTTACTTCTTTATAGGTTTCTTCAGTGAGAATGCCAGAGGCCACACAACAGGGATGAATGGCAGATTCGCAAAAAGGACAATAATTCATCACAGTCAAAGAACTATCAGAGAGGTCATAATGTTTCTGAAGGATTGGCCCTCAGAGGGAAGGACAGTGTAGGTGGCCCTATAAAGAAGAGTCTAAGAAAATGCTATGTCAATCAGTAGAAAGGGAACTCCCACAGGGGAAAAAAATAACCACAAAAAAATGAAAGCTTATTCCATTTTTCCTGTTCCATGGCTTCTTCTTTGGTATACTGTGTCAATTCCAAGCACTCACCATGATTTCTGCTTTCAGCTATGGCAGACTAGTTTATAGCAGACCAATATCTCCTCCAAGAAAAACTAAAAAAGTGAAAAACTGGGATAAAATATTCTCTCTCTCTCTCTGTCTCTCTCTCTCTGTCTCTCTCTCTCTGTCTCTCTCTCTCTGTCTCTCTCTCTCTCTCTCTCTCTCTCTCTCTCTCTCTCTCTCTCTCTCTCTTTCTCCCTCTTTGTTTGAAGACATCAAGGAGATTCCAAGGCAGCAAGGACTTGAGGGCCAAATTGCTGGAAAGAAAGGAACTAAAGTGAATGAGTGCAACATTCCATGCTGCTTTTCCTCTTCAGGCATTTGCTAATTTGTAACTGGTGGTTAAGAGGCTGAACATCTGACCAGAGCTTTGTCTGTTTTATGGAGCTTGGCAGAAAACAACAACAAAAATGAATAAATGGAATTCAGAGATCACTATGGAGTAGAAACCTCGTTAACATTCCAGGATTTTGGTTGAGATTCCTAAAGAGTTACTCCTTAATAGCAAAGACGAAGCAACAATAGATCAGCTCACACAAAGACAAAATTCAGCTTTAAACCAGCTCAATTTCAATTTCAGACTGGATTAAAGTGATTTTCCCTTACTCTAACTGCCTACCAAAAACACAACTTCTTTACATTTTTTTCGTTTTAAAAATATGTATAAATATGGAGTACAAGTGTAATTTTGTTACATGCATAGGTTGCATAGTGATGAAGTCAGGGCTTTTAAGGTACCCATCATCTGAATAACAAAATTTCTCTAGAATTGCCATACTCTATAAGTAGCACTCAATTAAAAGTTTACAAGACTATAGAAAACAAGAAGAAATGACTAATAAGAAAAAAACATACTAGAAAAGGTCTTTGGTGGTTCTAGATATTGGAGTTATCAAATACCCACCTTGCGTTAGCCTCTTACTACCCTATTTATCTCCCTCAGTCTCCCTAGGACCTCTGATGTGTTCAAAATGATATGAGCACATATAATTCAAGCTAATATTTAAAGGAAACTTTTCTCCACCTCTTTTTACCATATGATCAATGTTAATAGTGCTTCTAAGCTTTATTTATTTAATAAATTTCTATAGTACTTTTGGGTTTCATATAACCCAAAAGGAACAATGAGAATTTCAAGCTAAGTAGAAGAGAAGAATGTTGCAATGTAAGGGCAATATGTGACAATACGACAATATGTAAGGGCAATCTTTGGGAGACACGAAAGGCACTTTGGTGATCCTCTAATGGCTTTATTATGTAGGAGCTACCCAACCTGACTAGGTAGACAGTAAATTGTTAGCAAGCATAATCATCACTGGCCTGTCTGATTTTTGTTTCTGTCTCATTTGCACACTATAGCTGCTCTATATTTTGAGAACTTCTGCATTTCATGCAGTTCTATTGTTTTAAAACACTGATGAGGTATGATGTGCTTTCAGAGAAGCAACTGTAAATCTATCATATCTGTCATAGGCAATCTCAAATCTACCAGGGCATGATTGCTGGCATAAGAAATGCAGATCACTTTCTGTTGGATGTGCTTAGATGAAGCCAGACTTTTCTCGGAAATCTAGGAATCTTAAAAAAAGATGGAAGTAATTTTTGTAAGTGCTAGGGATATAGTAGTGAACAAAACAGATAAAAATTCCTGCCCATGAACCCATGTCATGACTGGATAAACAAAATGTGATATATACATACAAAGGAATATTATTCAGCCTTTAAAAGGAAGGAAATTCTGACACATGCTACAGTATGGATGAACTTTGAGGCCAGTGTGCTAAGTGAAATAAACCAGTCACAAACAGACAAATGCTGTGTGATTCCACTTATATAAGGTAGATAGAAACAGAAAGTGGAAATGTGGTTTTCAGGAGCTGAAGAGAGGAGAGACTGGGGAGTTTTTGTTTAGTGGGTATAGAAATTCAAGATAAAAAGAATTCTGCAGATGGAGGGTGGTGAGGGTTTCACAACAATACAAATGTACTTAATATGACTGAACTGTGCACTTAAAATGGTGAAGATGGTAAATTTTATGTTATATATATTTTATCACAATAAAAAAATTGAAAAAAAATTGCTGCACATGTAGAATTTACTGTTCGGTAAATTTGATTAACATCATCTTAGGTCATAAACTATCTTTAGATCTTAGAAAGGTTTTGGTAATAATTTTCTTTTTTTTTTTTTTTGTATTTTTTTGGGGGAAATATATACCAAAAGAATATTGGTTCTTGTAAGATTCTAAAAAATGTTATACAATTTTAGTATTCATGAAGCAATGTAATCCTTTGGTCCTACTTGTCAGTGAGTGATTATGTGTTAAACAAATGAATGGTTAGCAGTTAAATGTGTAGTTTTGATTCTACTTATAACAGCATAATGTCCATCAAGTAAGTTGGCAATGTGAGTCTGCTTCTGGGTCACTCAGGTCTTCTCAACTCTTCTCTTCCCCAACTTTATTTTCTGGTTCTTTCTTTACTATCCCTTCAGTATCCATTCTATTGCCATCTCCCACCTTTTTCTGTTCTTTTTCTTTCAGACAAAATCAATACAACACTGCCAACATTTATGTAGCAATGCTAGATAAAGGCAGGGTTGATTGATGCAGTAAACAACACTTGAGTGCCTACGTTGTATAGGTTCCTGTGCCTGGCATTGGAACCATTGTATTTAGTTAATATTGTCTGCTGAAACTTAGTTTAGGACCTTAATTTCTTTCAGGTCTTTAAAATGTTAATTATTATTCAAATGAAATTCAGTGCTTATAAAGAATTCACTAAAACTGCTTAATTAAGCAATGCAGAGCAGTGAATCTATCCTAAAGATAATACCCCCTAAAGGTAGTGATGAAGCTTACTTTCTACATTTATCCAAATTAAAGTACCTTTGAAGATGATTTACCATACTTATATATACCATGAATGTGTCTGAAATAAATCAGCTTCAATCCCAGGTCAAATGAGGTTGGGCACATTCAGGGTAGTTTGGTGGTAGAACAGTTTGCAAGGCCTGGAGTTAAAAGTGGTTATTCGATTTTTTTTTTAAATTGCTTGCTGGATAAAGTCTAGTATATTCTCTTCCAGGTTTAACTGGATTTCATAAACACTCAAAGATAGGGATTTGTAATGTCAATAGACAGAACAATAGCTCTATTGGGCCCAACTATTCCATCTTCCACCTGAATTTCTTATTTTCCCTCCTATTTTTTTTTATATCTTTCAACACTGTAACTTATAAGAACAACAAAAGTTCTCTTGTCTCCCTTTACTGGGCCTAGAAATATTATTTTCTGTCATATCTCCCTTCTCTAAAAGCAAAACCATGATCTCTGTGGTCTTCATATTTTCAGATTCCTGGATTCCCGAGCAAGGTCTCTCTTCATCCAGTCACAGCCAACAGAAAGTAATCTGCATTCCTTATGCCAGCATAAGGATTCGGGATCGCCTGTGGCAGATTTGATAGATTTACAGTTAATCACCAATGGTAATGATACAATCAATCACACCTATGTAATAAAAACTCCATTAAAATTTCCGATTTAAAAACCCTAAACAATGGTTCAGAGAGTTTCTGGGTTGGCAAAACATCAAGGTGCTGGGAAAGTGACGTGCATGGAAGTTCTGCATCCCTCCTCCCATATCCTGCTGTGTGTACCTTTTCCATCTGGCTGTTCCTATGTTGTATCCTTTATTACAAACCAGTAATCGTAAGTAAAGTGCTTTCCTGGGTTCTGTGAGTTACTCTAGCAAATGATTGAACCCGAGGAAGGGGTGGTGGGAAACCTCAAATCTATGGCTAGTTGGTCAGAAGTACAGGTGACAACCTGGGACTTGTGACTGGCATCTGAAGTTTTGTGGGTCTGAGCCCTTAATATGTGGGGTCTGAGCTAACTCCAGGAAATTAGTGTCAGAACTGAATTGTAGACACCCAGTTGTTAGTAGGTGTGAGGAAAATTCTCACACACATTTGGTGTCAGAAGTGCTGTGAGTAAAAACAGCTCAGATAGACTATTGGAAATACCAAAGCAGGAAAGGATTCAAAGTGCCAAGATTCACTACCAGCCAAATGGACACTTATCCTTTTTGACCCTTCTGTCGAAGACCCACCAAAAACCAAGAATTAAGAGGAAAGAGAGTAACTTCTGGACCCTGATTTGCTCATCTTGGAAAATTCCTCTGTGAAGGCCTCTTTTTTTTAAATTTCAGAATATTATGGGAGTACAAATGTTTTGGTTACATGTAATGCTTTTGCCTCGCCCACGCCAGGGCTAGAAGCTTGCCCTTCCTCCATAGAGTGCACTAGGTCTCCACTAATTGTGAGTTTACCCCCCATACTCCGCACCCGACTGGCACCCAGTGAATATTACTACCATGTGAGCACCTCAGTGTTGATCAGTTAGTACCGATTTGATGGCCAGTACACGCGGTGCTTGTTTTTCCATTCTTGTGATAACTCACTTCGAAGGATGTGCTCAAGCTCTATCCAGGAAAATGTAAGAGGTGCTAGATCACCATTGTTTTTTGTAGTTGAGTAGTATTCCATGGTATACCCAAAACAACAAACGTAAAGGCCTTTTAAATACTTAAAGACATCTGCCACATTGGTCCTGACTAAATTAGTACTTACTTTTGACCTGTTCTCATATGTTTTCTCCTTCAAAGATCGGTAATGTTTATGCAGACCACATGTAACAGATTCATCTGGGCATTAAAAGTGATGGTTTCTGGACCTACCTGGGCAGAATCTCTGGGACTAAGGCTTAGGAAAGAGCATTGTTACCAAGCTCCTCAGATGACTGGAAACATGAATGATCAAGAATCCACCACTGAATGGTGTGTGTAGTGAATTCTTATAATTTTATGATTCTAAACATCCTTTTGAATACAGGTTAAACTTTCTCATGCCTGAAGCAGGGCCCAGTCACCCTTGACACAGTTTCCAGTTCTACATCACACCCAAATGGCTCAAGCTGGTAAAAGAGAAAAGCTTAGAGGCATCTCTTCCACCTAGCAGGATGAGCTCCCACTTTCCAGCTGTTTCCTTTAAATGAACCATTCAGGCCTTTGCCCGTGAACTTAAAGTGACCCACACCCTATTCCCTTATATATTATGGACTGCCAGTGGCCACACACACGCTTTCTGTTTCTCTCTCTGCCTGACTGGTCATTCCTGACTCACACAACCAGGGGACGAAGTACGGCCCTCCCGACTCATTGGGCGCTCTCTATCCAGGATCTGTAAGTTAAAAAAAAAAAAAATCTGTGAACTTGCTTCCTATTGTGGTAGTATATTAAATTTGCATCTTCCATCTAAAGAACTAGGGACTGCCCCAGAATGGATTTTCCCTGGGACGCCAGGGGAGAACAAAGCATCAGGCTCTCAGAGCCAGAGCCATGGTCAGGCAGGCATAAACTGGACACAGGTCAGACGAGAGCCACAAGGGTGTATGCCAGTATGAGCAAGTTTACTGAGAGGAAAAAAAAAAATATATATATATATATATATACACACACACACATATATACATACATTTCAGCCATCTAGAAATTTGAAAGATTTTACCTAAAAGAAAAAGGGAAAAGGGGACTGATTATCTTGTGGGGGACCAAGAGCGAGCGGGGGCAGCTGTCCGTGAGAGAAGCAACTGCCCAAAGGCACTGGGCCCCGTTTTTCCTACCTCTTTTCCTCTTATCAACTAGAGACAGAAATTAAAAACCTTAGCTTCAGGTGGCTAAATGTCTAAAAAAATAAGAGAGAAAGAGAGAGAGAGACACTGCCACTTTATGTGGCTACAAGTCCAAGAGACAAAAAAGAGAAAATTGAAATTTTAAGTACTGAGCAAACTCCGGGTCTAGCAAACATAATGCTAGTCCTAGGTTACTTACTAGGACTTACGGAAACAAACCCCTAGCTATAGAAGGAAAATAAAAGGTAATTAAACAAATTATATAGAGTGTTTTAATATAAAAATACAGTGTAATAGATAAATTATGCATATATGACATATAACCAAATCAAAACAAAGTTCCATAATTTGATTCAATTGGAAATTTAAGATTCATGTACTAATTATACACTAAGGAATTTATATAACAAAAAGATTAAAAAGGGCACTAATTGGCTTTTGTGCCTCTACAACATGGGTTTTAATTTTAACACTTTAGAAAATGCACTAATTGACAAAAATTCATGGACTTCATCAATTATAATTATATCTGAGGCTCCCACTAAATTTAAACATTCTGTCCCTATAATCTTGAGAGAGTAACTACATATAAAATATAATAAATGAGTATGCCTCATTTTAACTGTAATTCTGTCTACACTTTCCATAGATATATACCCATCGTTGTAAAATATTCTATGTTGTACATAGATGCTCTGACACAATAAATAATAAATTTAAATTAAAGTAAGTCTTTGGTACTTAAAAATTGGCTTGATAAAATGGGACCCCATGAACTGCAAAATAGTTAATATGGCCCAATGTAAGTTAAAGCAGCAACTTCAAGGATTAAAATTTATTATATACAACTTAATTAAGAAAGGAGTGATTATTCCCACTTCTCCATTTAATGTCCCAATGATGTTTGTTCTCAAATCTGAAAAAGAAAAAAAACTATATAAAGGGTGCCTTATGATGGACTACTGCACCATTAACATTGTAATCTCATCCATTAGGGCCCCATTCCTAATACCTAATATTATTAAAGTTACTGATTCTATTCAATTAACAACTGGTAAATATTCTGCTCTTATAGATTGGCTAACATGTTCTGTTTAGTGCCTATTTCAATACACCTTTCTAGGCCACCCATGAAGGACCACGGAAGCTTTGTCTTTACATATAATCTTTGTAGACAAGATCCTAAGAAATCCATCTTCTCCACTAGTGTAGGTATGATATTACATTAAGAACATCCTCCTCTGAAGAGAGTCACTTGATACACACATCAAGAACATTTAGGGCCAATATTTCTTAGTAGTTTTGGGTTCTGGTGGCAACATATTCCTCATTTACAAATTTTACTTCTAAATTAAAATCGACAGGCACTCCTATGAGTGCCATCAAAAAACTCCTTCACTATAGAGGCTTTGGGAACTTTTGAAATGCCCCCTGGAGTCTCTGGACCATTTATGGCAGTCATTAGTTGCTCCAGGACTTCTGATATAAGATATTTCCCCTTCTGGCTTTTGTGCTATACATCATTAAAATAACAAATGACTGGCTACCTACTGGGCTGTCCTGGAAAGAGAGGCTCTCACAGACCCTGAGCCTGTGACCCTCCATACCCAGCTGCCCATTATCCTTTGGGTCACCTGACAAACTTGGCATGGCCTCTAAGGCCTCCCTAAGACAAGATGGGCCAAACCTGGGCCCTCTGGAATATACCACCTATAGTAGGGGGTGGCTTCCCCTGTCCTCAGTCCCTTGCCAGATGTCAGGATCCTAGAGAAAGTAACCCCTTCTTCAGACCTCATGAATACCTGGAAATCCCCTTGGGATTCACTGAGTAGACAGTCACGGAAGTTTGTAGACTCTGTGAATGGCACTACCAACCATCTTATGTGATGGAGCTTAGTGGAGAGTTGTTGCTTCCCACCCCTCAGCCAGATGTCTCTAATAAAGGACAGGGCCCAAGAAATAACCCACTTCGTCAAACTTTAGGCAGCCATCTTAGCACTGGATGACCTGGCCATCAAATCATCCCAGGATGCCAGGGAGAGCACAAGGTTGGGCTCCCATGCCAGAGCAATGATCAGGGAGACATAAACTGGTCAGACAACAGTGATAAGGGTGTCTGACAGTATCAACAAGTTTCCTATGTTTGGAACTCCTAGTCACAGGTTGAACAACTAGGCTTTAGGTTGTCTGCCAGGTAAAAGAACTATCCCATGAAAGGCAGACTGTAAATGCACACATCTAGCTTCCCTCCCTTTCCCGTTAGGGAAGGTTTGCTAGCCACTCTGGTACTGGAAGCCCAACTTAGCTGGGGGCTCTCAAAACAAGTGTTCTTGACTATATGTGGGGAACAAAAGAAACCCCTTTTTTTCCGTCAAATGAAACCTCGCCTAGGGCTCATTGGCCTAAATTTGACCTGATGCATGGATATTACTTTTCAGCAGGTAACTGCACAAGGATCAATTCAACTGCTGGCAATGGTTGCAACAAATCAAGATGTTACCTGGCAAATCATTAATGACAGCTTTTGCATTAAAAAAGATCTGTGTTGTTGATAGCAAATAATTTAGATTGTTTTAAATTCGCTCTGATATTTCTTTCTATATAAGCAGGCAAACAATGTTGGTTATTGTATTTTTACACCTTCAACATTTAATGCACATATATATAATGACTCCAATAATGAATGTGGGATACCATGTTCCTGGGACACTTGCTGGAAGAAAATGACAAAACTGATTTACTTCAGGCTGAGATAATCTTTAAACTTAATGGATAAGTAATTTTTGAAAATTTTCCTGGTCTCCTAAATGTTGAACTATGTGCTTTCTTTTTCTCCTGAATTCCTTTAGCATTTAATATCCATGCAATTCATTTGGTATTTAAACTGTTATAACATTGCATCATTACCTAACTTGCTATGTTTCATTACCTTGTCATATTATAAACTTCTAAAAGGCAGATACCAGTATTATTAGCTAGAATGATAGCTGTAAATAAGATTGACCATTTTCTAAGCTAAGAAGGCTATGAAATTCTTTGAGGTTTAAACAATATCTGCATTTTATATTTGCATCCTTAGTGTTTAGTACTATGCCTGGTATATAAGTAGGTGTTCAGGAAATGCTTTTTGAATTAATGTGACATACGAGCATTGAAAGTTAGCCTTAGGGACAGGAACTTCTAACCAGCCTTGCAAGTATTCACCAACTGCAAGGACATAGGGTCCAAAACCCAGTGAGGGTGATCCAGTAAGTGTGCCCAGAGCAAAGGTCAAAATGCTAAGAGGCTGCAATACTATCGTCATTGTTCCCATGGGGAATAGATGCCCAAATGTTGTCAGGTTTTCCGAGACTTCAAGGAAAGCCAAAAATCCAGATTTTGGAGGGTTAATTGTTGACAACTAATTTAATTTTTTTAAAGCACCATGTAGGTCAAACAAATAAGAGGTTGATTGGCTGGTGATTTACCATTCTGAGACCTCCATAAAGAAATAAAATATAGGTTAAAAATTAGGAAAATATTTCAGAGCAATCAACTGTATTAGTTTTCTAGGGCTGCCAGACAAAATACCACAGACTGGGTGGCTTAAACAACAGAAAGGTACTTCATCACAATCTATCTGGAGGATAGAAGTCCCAGATAAAGGTGTTGGCAGAGTTGGTTTCATTCTGAGCTCTCTGTCCTTGGTTTGTAGATGTCTGAATTCTCTAATTGTATTCACATGGGCTTTCCTCTGTGCCTGTCTATGACCTACTCTCCTCTCCCTATAAGGACATCAATGACATCAGATTAGGATCTATCCATATTACCTCATTTTACCTTAATCATCTTTTTAAAGGCCCTATCCCCAGGCACAGTCACATTCTGAGATATTAATGGTTAAGACTTCAACATATGAATTTTGGGAGGTGACGAGGAGAGACACAGTTCAGCCTATCACATCAACCTTAACCTGAAATAGTTTCCCTCTTAGGCAAGATGACTATATATTCTGGTTTGCCTGACACATTTCATTTTTATGCCTGATGTCCTAGCATAAATATTGATAGACTTGCCTTCCACCCTCAAAAATGTCTTTGTTTGGAAGACAAATTTATGGTCATTCTATTCACAAGAAATCCATGAATATTTTATAAAAGACCCATTAACCATTCTTTAGCAGATATGGACAGATTATATTCCAATATTTAAAAATTTTAATAATTACCATTAAAACACATGCTGCAATAAATCAGACAAGTAAAACTCAGTTCCATTCAGTAAATATTTATTGAGTGTCAACCATGTTTAGCTGCTGTGCTAGAGGATGGGGATGAAGTAATGAGCAAAATAATTTACTTCCTTACCCTTATGGAGTTTCTAGTAAAGCTCAAAAATATTTGAGGGACACATCAAAATACATCAAGAGAATGTGAGAAAATATGACACATAAGAAGACAAGTTAATAGAAATTAATAGAGTTCCTGAAAATAGAGTAGATAAAACAGAATCAATCATCAAGGGTCTAATGGGGTAGGGGTGGGGAATGCAACTTTAAAATAAGAGCAGAAATTGAAGGTATTCATTGTGATATAATAAAAGTAACAAGCAGAAACAAATTACCATGCAAAATTAAATTTTAAAGGGGGGGTAAAGAAAGGTCTAAGTTTCTGGGTTTTGAACAAGAATTAAATTTTAGACAACATTTTGTATGTACGAGTATAGGTTCATTTTTTTGGTGAAAGATGGAGGATCATTTTTCTCAATGAGATCTCCGGCTCAAAAATGCCAAAAAAAACATTTAGTGTAGTAGACAGTGCTTTCCATAATTTTTAGGGTTGCTTTTAAAAAGGAAATTCTCAAATTTGAAGTCTGTTATGGGTTTAAGTATGTTCTTAGAGAAAAACTACCTATTTTAAATGTAATCATAGTTTTCCAAGTTTTGCATTCTCCATGGTCACAATTTTTTTAATATCTAGTTCCCATGATGGGGGATTGTAGAAAATTCAGTCTCATTTCCCATGATATAAGGGGTTTTCAAAAAGTTCATGGAAAATATGTATTAAGAAAACACTGTACTTGAATCTCAATTTTTTTTGCACCAAAATAAACTCATACTAACCTGTTATAACATGTATGAACAGGATCTAATTTGAGACACTAAAAAGGATAAGACATCAGTTTGAAAAGAGTTCATATTAGAGCAACATGAATTCTCCTGAAATTGAAGCAAGAAGAAACATCAAATTTATGGTGAAGTTTGGGTGGAATAATAGTGAAATCATTGATACTTTATGAAAACTTTATGTGGACAATACCTCAAAGAAATTAGCAGCTTATAAATGGATAACAAGTTTTAAGAAGGGATGAGATGGTGTTAAAGATGAAGCCTAAAACCAGCCACATCAATTTGTGAGGAAAAAATTAATCTTGTTGGTGCCCTAATTGAAGAGTGCTGATGATTGACAGCAGAAACAATAGCCAACACCATAGACACTTCAGTTGGTTCAGCTTATGTAATTCTGACTGGAAAATTAAAGTTGAGCAAACTTTCCACTCAATGAGTGCCAAAATCATTGTGCTCAGATCAGCTGCAGACAAGAGCAGAACTTTCAATGGAAATTTTCAACAAATTGGATCAATATCCTGAAGCATTTCTTCAAAGAATTGTAACAGAAGATAAAACATGGTTTTACCAGTATGATCTTGAAGACAAAGCCCAATCAAAACAATGGCTACCAAGAGGTGGAAGTGGTCCAGTCAAAGCAAAAGTGAACCAGTCAACAGCAAAGGTCATGGCAACAGTTTTCTGGCCTGCTCAAGGCATTTTTCTTGTTGACTTTTTTGAAAACCAAAGAATGATAACATGCTCTTACTATGAGAGTGCTTTGAGAAAGTTAGCAAAGCTTTAGCATAAAAATGTCTGGGAAAGCTTTACCAGAGTGTCTTTCTGCACTATGATAATGCTCCTGCTCATTCTTCTCATCAAATGAAGGCAATTTTGTGAGAGTTTCTGTGGAAAATCATTAGGTAACTACATTACAGTCCTGATTTGGCTCCTTCTGACTTCTTTTTGTTTTCTAATCCTAAAAAATCTATAAAAGGCACTCATTTTTCTTCAGTTAATAATGTATAAAAGACTGCATTGGCATGGTTACATTCCCAGGACTCACAGTTCTTTAGGATGGACTATATGGCTGACATCATTGCTTACAAAAGTGTCTTGAACTTGATAGAGGTTATGTTGAGAAATAGAGTTTAAATCTTTATTTTTATCTTTTAACTCCACTTTTCCATGAACTTTTTAAAGTCCCATATTTATCAGGGCAGGCGGGGCACACACCTACAGCACATCACTTCTCTCTCTTGCTCCAGGCCCTGCTTAAGACTTCCCTACCCTATCTGGCTGTCTCTATACCACTTTGTGCAGCTTCACACCAAAATAGTCCCCAACATCCCCCAGGTTCCATATCCTACTTGGCTACAATAGGTAATGGTCAAAACTGAATCTTTCAAGGAATTTTCACAAAGAAAAGATAACTTTAATTTAGATATCAGGAGTCATTGCTCCTAAAAGTTATCATTGCTGACTTTTCACAAAAATTTCCCAAACTCACAAGTTTTTGGGGCCCATGCTCCCTATAAGCTTTTCCCCCTCTTTCACATCACCTCTTTCTCATGTCCTTTCCCCAGTCCCAAAGCCCTCAATCTTAACTCTTCCAGTTCAAAATCATAATATCTTTGTTCAAGTGTCACACAGCATGTGATCAACATGGTACTTCCTACTTAGGGGAGAAATACAGGTGGTCTAAATCCCATTCTCCTTCTAGAAGAGGGTTTGCTTTGACTTTTTTTTTTTGAACAAAAGAATCACCTCTATCTAGACCTCTATCTATTTTTTTTGTTGTCGTTGGCACCTAAAAAGATTGGCATGTTTCTTTCTTTCTTTCTTTCTTTTTTTTTTTTTTGGTTCTGCAGAAATTTAAGTTAATAAAAAGAAAAGCTGTGGACTGGGAGAGCAGATAATGGTGAAACAAGAATAAATTATGAGACAAAGAAAAGGGAGGAATGTAGTCAATTATTTTAGATAATTGTTAGACCAAGAGCTCAGTTCAGTTAAACTTCCTTCCCCACCCCACAAACATGGGCTCTTGGATTAGACTAAGTATGTAGGGGTCAGAGTATGCAAGGAGCGAAAACAAAATTGTGAAATGCTTCCTGTATTATAAAAAGATCAAAGTTCTTGAATCTGTTTACAAGACACAAGCAATAATTAACTTGGAAAGAGTTTCGTGGATTATTTCAATTTTTAAAACATGTTTTCAAAAGTAAAAGACCTAATGTTACAAGACAAAGCAAAAAAAGGGGTTTTATATAACAAATACAATCATTGATAATAGACCTCCTCAAGAAGTATAACTTTAAAATAAAGATAATACAAAAAGACAAATAATAAGACTAGCATAGAAATTATTTTTGTGAATGATGATGTCTAAATCACTCACAAGACATAGTATATTGTATTTAAATAAAGAATAAAGCATAATAATTGTAATACTGTGACATAATACTAAAGCAGAAAAATTAAAAATGAAAGATTGAATAGAGAAAACAAGAAAAAATACTGAAGATAAATTTCAAGTGGAGTTTAAAGCAAATCTAGTAATAATAGCTAATATTTGTATAGTGCTGGTTTTATGTGCCTCTTCTTTTAATTTCAGAATTTTATGGGGGTACACAAGTTTTGGTTATATAATTTGCTTTTGTACAGTTTGAGTCAAAGTTAAAGTGCATCTCTTAAATATTTAATTCTCAAGTAAATCTTGTGAAACAGATACTATTATCCCCATTCTTCAAATGATGAGACTGAGGCTAGGTAATTTGACCAAAACCACACATACTTGGTGAGTCTAATATTGAACATAAGTAGTTCACCCCCACAGATTGTGCTGATTGTAGCTCATTACTATTTTTTTCCAAACCTCAAATAAAACAAGAGCATAAAGAAAATAAATAATCAGTGATTGGAAATAGTTTATAATTATCAAATGTGTAGACTATAAACAAGAATTGTCCATCTTTTTAAGTACACATTTTTTACATATCCAAATTACCTATGTAACAGAAAACAAAGAAAATCCATATAAATTTGAAAATCAACAAATTTGAAGATGCTTATAGATTAGTATTCCATAAAAGAAGAAAAAGTGAATTTGGGTAAAGATAGATGATTTTTTAATTAAAAAATAATTATCTGGAGTAACAATTGGGTCAAGAAATCAAGAAGGACTGAAATAAGACTAAATCAAGAAAACAGTCATAGAATCTTTCTGAAATGATAAAAATTTAACCTATGTATAAATTGAAATCCTATGAAATGAGGCCAAAGCACTTTTTGGTGTGCTTCATTCTTTAAATTCTTTTTTCTCTTCTGACTTTGTATTTCCAACTAGCTTGTTTTCAAACTCACTAATTCTTTCTTCTGCTTGGTCAGTTCTGCTGTTGAGAGACTCTGATGCATTTCTCACTTTGTCAATTGAATTCTTAAACTCCAGAATTTCTTCTTGCTTTTTTTTTTTTTTATGTTTATCTCTTTATTTAGTTCTTATATAGGCTTTTGAATTCCTCTTACATTCTTTTGAATGTATTTTCTTGAAATTCATTAAGCTTCTTCAAGACTGCTATTTTAATTCTTCATCTGAATGGTCATATATCTCTATCACTCCTGGATTGGTCACTGGTATTTTATTTAGTTTGTTTGATGAGTCATGTTTTTCTGGATGTTCTTGATGCTTGTGGATGTTCATTGATGTTTGGATATTAAAGAGTTGAGTATTTATTTTAATCTTCACAGTCTTGGCTTATTTGAACCCATCCTTCTAGAGAAGTCTTTACAGATACTGAAGTGAAATTGAGTGTTATGACCTAAGTCTTTTGTCACTACAACCATACCAGCACTGGGGGTACCCCAAGCCCAGTAATGCTGTGACTCTTGAAGACTCTCAGTGGTACTGCCTTGGTAGACTTGGGCAAAATACAGGAAACTTCCCTGGAATGACAGGCAATGTCTCTCACACGTTTGCCTCACTCTCTGTGCCAGGCTGTTGGAGTTGGGGAAGGAGAGATGTGGACTCAAGGAGCATCAGGATTCTGCTTGTTCATTATTTTACTATGGCTGAATTGGTATCCGAGTTGCAAAACAAAGTCCTTTCAGCTCTTCCCTTTCCTTTCCCCAAATGGAAGTAGACTCTCCCTGAGCCACACTGTCTGTAGTTGTAGGAGCGCTGACACAGGTGCTGGCCTGGTTGTAGCTGCTGGTATCTCACTGTGTCATGTGCACCTTAAGTCCACTGGCTCTGAGCCAGCACAGTTGCAGAAATTGCCCAAAGACTGCAGCCTTTGTGGCCTGACTGCCTTATGAATTTAGCCTGAGCCTCAGGTTGCTTTTTGTCAGCTGGTAGTGGGACTAGCTGGAATTCGGGTTTCAGGGCAGAGGATTTCCTTCTGGCTGGGCTAGTCTAAATGCTCCCTCTTTAGGCACTAACAGAATTCTGCCCTGTTCTGTGTTCTCCTTTTCCAGGGAGGTACTGAGTTTCAGCGCAAAATCACAAATCACTTATTTCCCTCCCTTGGGCATACAGATTCGCTTTCCACTCAAAGGGCTGATGTGGCACTGCTGGGGGATGGGGGAGGGTTGGCATAGACAATACAAGATTGTCCTTTTACCCTCTTCAGCACCTTTTTCCCTGATATAATGTCAAAACCAGCTAGTATGATCACTCACCTGATTTGGTTCTTCTGGAGGTGCTTACTTGTGTGGACAGTAGTTGAATCTGGTGTTCACATGGAGGCATGACCATTGGAGGTTTCTATTTGGTCACCTTGCTCTGCCCCACAATTTTTCAAATATTTCAAGCTCAAATTTTGCCATTTGAGAAAAAAAACTTAGTCAAAATTTGATAAGTTCCCTGTGATGTGCTAAGAAATAAAATAATTTACTTAGACGTAAATGATAAGATACTAATAAGTAAAATTAAATTGAATTAGGATACAGATAAAAATAAAGTCAGTGTTATATAATCAGTATTGTAAGGAATAGATTACTTAATCTTCTAGACTATAAGTAGATGAATGGTGAGAATGATGAGTCATCTGAAGTTATCTTACAGTGAAACTAAATTGTCTTCATAGACTAAGACATTTAGAACATAAGCTCCCTGAGATAAAGGCCTCTGTATTATTCTGCGCTTCTTCCCCAGAACCACACATATTGTTTGGCACATGGTAGAGCTTAAGGAATTTACAGATTGGACAGATGCGATGGATGAGAGAAAAGGTAATTAAAATGCCCGGGTAGAAATGGAGTTAGAAAATAGAGAAAAAAGTAAGATGTGTGTTTCCATTTTTTAGCTATGTCTGCTGAGAGAGTGTAGAAGTGATGACATTCCAGTTGTAATGAACACATCAGTGTGCATAATTTTTAAAAACATACTTTGTTTTTCAGAGTTTTTCTTTGCAGCAAAACTAACCAGAAAGTATATATATGCTCCATATACTCCCTGCCTCTCTGCACACATAGCCTCACCCATTAGCAACATTTCTCACCAAAGTGGTACATTTTTTTTCCAATTGATAAACCTACATTGATATATCATAATCCATCCAAAGCCCATAGTTTACATTAGAGTTCACTCTTGGTGTTGTACATTCTATTGATTTTGACAAATGTATAATGAATGTAACCGCCATTATAGTATCTCACAGAATAGCTTCACTGCCCTAAAAAGTGTGTGTTCCCCCTATTCATATATAGGTTTTTAAATGCAGTAGTCTCTCTTATCCATGGTTTCATTTTCCTTAGTTTCAATTACCCTGGGTCATCTATTGTCTCAACATAGATGAGCACATTACTATAAGATGTTTTGAGAGAGAGAGACCACACTCAAATAACTTTTATTACAGTATATTGTTTAATTGCTCTGTTTTATTATTACTATTGTTGTTAATCTCTTACTGTGTCTAATTTATATATTAAACTATATCATAGGTATGCATACATAAGAAAAAACATAGTATATATATGGTTTGGTCCTATCTGTGGTTTCAGACATCCACTAAGGGTCTTGGAATGTATCCCCCATAGATAAGGGGTTATTACTGTACCATTCTACACTAAAAGGCCAAGGATCTTTGGAGAATGGACTAATTCTGGGGCTAAGACAGGGACAGGCAAAGTACAAAATGAACCCAAAGCATCTTTTTGTAACAAGAAAGAAGTACTCAAAGATTGAAGGTTCATGTCAAATAGTCACAGGAGCAGCCAGGTTAAAAAGGGTTTCACTGTCTAAATCTGGGAGTATTGAGCAAAAAAAGTAATGATAGTAATAATTTGTCACTCAACATATAAAAGAAGAATTAGTATCTCCACAAATAAATGAATAAATAAATAGAGATACAGGAAAGCTCTTTGTTACAGTAGAATGTCAACTTATAATAGCAGCAGCCACAACATATCGTGGGATAAAAAGAAAACCATAAAGAACGAAAATACACAACAGCAATATCAAATAGGTCAGAAGTGTTTGGGGTTCTAAGGTCTTTGCATTGTTTAGAAGGATGATAAGAGTATTTATTGATGTCACACTTTAAGAAGCTAAACGTTCATGATAGAAAGTTTAAGGTAACTACTAAAAGAATAGGAAGGTGGTATATTCAGTGGTCCTCAGCCTTTTTGGCATCAGGGACCCAGTTATGTGAAAGACAATTTTTCCATGGATTGTGGGTAGAGGCAGAAATCAGGTGGTGATGAGAGTGATGGGGAGTGGCTATAAATACAGATGAAGCTTCGCTCTCTCACACACAGCCCTCCTGCTGTGTGCCTCCCCGGCCCCAAGTTCCTAAGTTTCATGGAAGATAATTTTTCCACAGATACTGGGGACTTGGGGGCGGAGCTCTGTGGCCTGGTCCCTAACAGGGCACAGACTGGTACCGCAGGTTTCCAAACTCATAGTGAAAAGAATTGGAACAAAAACATAATAAAAAAAGCAGAAAAAGAGAGAAGCAACATTGAAAGCAAAAATAAGACCACAGAAATAAATTCAAATATATCAATAATTATTATGCATAGAAATGAAGTAAATGTTCTAGTTGAAAAATTGGCAGATTGGGACAGTTAATTTTTTTCTCAGATTTCATTTAAAAACACACATGCATACAACTCAGCTGTAAGAGACATTTAAAAGATAAAGATCCAAAAATGCTGAAAATCAAAGAGTAGAAAAAGGTATTCCTAATCAAACAAAATCTGGTATACTTATGTTAGTATCATACGAAGAAAACTTAAAAGTCAAAAGAAAGAAAATACGTTTCTATCCAAATCAAGGTTGGTACACTTACATTAGCATTGTACAAAGAAAATTTTAAGGCAAAAAATTATTTTTAAAGATAAACAAGGCCATATTATGATTTTTGAATGTATTAATTCACCATATTTTATACTTAATAAACTTCAAAATATATCAAGCTCATGCCTGTAATCCTAGCACTCTGGGAGGCCAAGGCAGGAGGATCGCTCAAGGTCAGGAGTTGGAAACCAGCCTGAGCAAGAGTGAGACCCCGTCTCTACTAAAAATAGAAGGAAATTAATTGGCCAACTAAAAATATATAGAAAAAAATTAGCCGGGCATGGTGGTGCATGCCTGTAGTCCCAGCTACTCGGGAGGCTGAGGCAGGAGGATCACTTGAGCCCAGGAGTTTGAGGTTGCTGTGAGCTAGGCTGATGCCATGGCACTCTAGCCCGGGCAACAGAGCAAGACTCTGTCTCACACACACACAAAAAAAAAAAAGAATTGATAGATCTGCAAAAAAATATTAATAGACAAATCTGAAACATAATGGGATATTTAATCATATTTTTCTGTAATTGATGGATCAAGTATATGAAAAATCACAGCAGAAAATAACACAATTAAAAATACTTAATTTCTTTATTTTTCCTTAGTTTGTATATTTATTAAAGATATAGACTAATGGTCCTGTGCTTAAATGTCATTGTGGTTGTGTGCTTTCACAAAACATAACTGATTGTAAGGGACTCTTCATAAATATATGCAGGGCAAAAGTAAAAAGGCAAACTGACAATACAGTGCTATTTCAAACATAATTTTATTTTTTTATTTTTTATTTTTAGAGATGGGGTATTGCTATGGTGCCCAGGCTGGATTCAAACTCTTGCATAATTCTCCTATAAATAATAGTGGTTAGGAAATGAATTTGGCATAATTTACAATTGCATCAACATTTATAAAGGCTGAATAACGTAGACATAAAAATGTATTTTGAACACAAGAAATTTTTCATACTTTCCAAATAGTTTTATATTTTAGCTATGAAGATCAGTTACCACAGGCAAAATTGGTCTTCACAAGTGAAATTTCCTGTCCATCCAATTGAAAAGTCTCTTACATCTTTCTGGGCCTTATTCATTTGCAGATAGGAACACAAGTACAGTTGTGCACCACATAAAGACATTTCCATCAACAACAGACTGCATATATGACAGTGATCCCATAAGATTATAATACTTTACAATGACTGTACCTTTTCTAGGTTTAGACATGTTTAGATACATAAATACTTACATTTGTGTACCATTACAGTATTCAGCATAGTTACATGTTGTACAGGTGTGCAGCCTAGGAGCAATGGACTACATCATATAGCCTGAGTGTGTAGTAGGCTATACTATCTAGGCTTGTGTGAGTACAAACTGTGATCTTTGCACACCAGCGAAATCACTGAACAATGCATTCTCAGTACGTATCCCCATTGTTAAGCAACAGATGAGTGTATAAGATAGAAGTATAAGAACTGCAATCAGGTTCTTCACATTATGCATTCATGTGTGGTGCCCAATTTATGTACTGTTCAATTTCTTTGAGATAAAAAAGAAGTGACTCAGAGCAGGGTCATATAGATGAGGAAGGTCCATATTGTGGAAATCACATCTCCAGCATCTTCCATTTCACCTCGTTGTCCAGCTTTGGTGCAAGGCCCTCAATCTGGAACTTGGATGCTCTGCCTGACTGGGCATCCAGCCACCTGTTTCCCTTACTCACTGCCTGGCACTTAGACAATTTTCTTAACTTCCCCAAACCTTAGTTACTTCATATGTAGAATGGAAATCTAACTGATTACATTGTTGTGAATCTTGTATTCAGAAAGCTTTACTCATGGATATTATTTTTCTCTCCTTTGCCTTGCTCCCTCCATCTCTAAGACCCCTGGGACTAATCTTTCATTCACTCATTATCCTTCTGAGCAAGATATTAGATAAGAAGACTAAGATTGATGTCATGATATGTGCAGATGCTCGCCTTATCTCAGGCATCTACTCATAATTCCCTCAGTGTCCCTGCTTTGCTCATAGCCTGGGTTCCTTAGATGCCAAGCTTACCAGCCAGGGAATCTATATTATTCTTTTCTTCCTATAACCAATGGTGTTGCTAGTATATTATTTTGCATTCACTACACACCAGATCACTATTATTATCATCATAACAACTGATGACAATAATAAAACAATCTCTCAGGTTTTCAAAGATAATGTCAACTCTCCTCAGGCTGTTTGGCTGTTTCTGTCCTGTTTTCTCAGCCTAATCTAAAACAGATCCCTGAGCTGTCTCTTAGTAGATAATGTCTTTTCTAACTCATTTGATTTCACTCATTTTTCCCCACCAGATTTTAAATGATGAACAAGTGCTATACAGACTCTTCTCGGAACTGATTTAGTTTAGATTCAGTAGCAGTCTTGCAGGATCATGGAGAGGCTGCTAAGTTTAATGCTACAATCATCTCAGCTCCTACAGAGTATTCATTTCATTGTCAGCTGGTGGGAACAGGCAATTGCTGTGGTATAAGGCTGATTCCCTTCAGTAATAAAGCAAGGCACTGGGACATTTTCATTTCTGAATTCCAAGTGAGTACACATTGTCATTTCAGATGCTATTACAAGAGCTATTATTTGCTGGAGTGCATCTGGTACCAAATTTATTTACAGCATTCTAATTTTTCTTTAAATCTTAGGGAATGTGGGAAGAAACTGAGGTTATTGATTTTGAATATGTAGGGCTCAGCTAGCAAGATAGGGCCAACTTATATTCTCCAAGGGGAAAATGCTCAATTTCTCATCATTTCTGATACTGAAGATAACATTTAAAGGAATAATTGAAAATAGGTAATGGACAAGCAGCCAGAGGGTTTATTTGATAGCAAAGAGACATCTGAGTCCCAGGAAGAGAAAATCAAGTTGTAAGAGAGGCAAAGTGCTAATACAATAGTAATGGGAAATTGTGCCACTTTTTACTTTGGTACTGAAACATCTCTTATCTTCCTCTAGATGAGATAGTGAGCACTACTTACTTGTTCACCTTTCTTTAACAAAGAAAGGAAAAGAAAATGGAAGAGTTCTGTAGAATAATGATAATTGCCTTTCCCTGAGAAAAAGCCATAAATCAAACAGAAATTTTAACACAATACTGAAACATGAATTGAACATAATTAAACAAGTAATTGCAGATGTAAAAGACAACCCATAAATAAGAAATTAAAAAACTCAGACTAGAAATTGTCATCACCAGCATACACTATTAGATAAAAGTAGAGTAATATTTCCAAGAAATTCAAGAAAGAACATGTGAACTAATAGTTTTATACACTGTCCTTCAATTTTCATAGCTATAGAAAATTTATTTTAACCATGTATGAACTCAGGGCATGCTGCACTCACAAGTTCTTCTTAAGAAATCTGCTAGAGGGAGTCTAGACAAAAAATAAATAAATAAAAATAAAAAAAGAAATTTGCTAGAGAACACCTTTCATCCAATCAAGAGATAATTTTAGTAAAAAGATGGCTGGTGAGTATTGTTGCACATATTTAATTGTAACATCTAAGACTAAAATAAAGATGAGAATAAAGGCAGAAGATTATAATGTAGCACTCCAGGCAAGATGGCTGACCAGAGACACCAGCTGCCAGAGCATCTCAGTAAGAAAGAGAGGTTTTAGAAGAAAGTGAAAAAACAAATAGACAAACAGAGATTAGGTGTGGGTCTGAGGTAAGGGTGATAGACCCTTCAGGAGACTCCATGGGAAGAAGTTGTGGAGCAGAACAAGAAGGAGCAAGGCAGAGATCAACCTTCAAGAGGCTTGGAGTATACTTATGAAGGGTAGGTAGAGTGGTTTGTTTCTCCCTATTTTGCATCTCTTATAGTTGGTGGGTTCCTGAGGTGCTGGAGAGACTTCTGCCCACACGAGCTTGGAGGCTGCTGCTGCCAGGGAGCTGGGAGCTTCTTGTGGACAGGGTACGAGGCTCCCAGAACCCCTGGAGTACCACCTGTCTCCACAGACCTGAGCCAGGATGGCAGATGCTATATTGCTTCTCTACCCACTGTGTGCCTTTGTCTTCCCTAGGGGGCTTCAACTCCTCAGGTTTGTTTTGCTCATTCCCATACAGATGTTTTCCAACTCCAGTCCAGACCGCAGGAGCCACATGGAGTCCAGCGGGCCCCAGGTGACCTGCATGACTCCAGTTCATGGACATTCTGGGTGGGCAGCCTCCCGGATTGAGGAACAGACATGAAAAGAGTGCTAGCATTCCTGCATCCAGACTCTTATCCTCTCCTTCCCTGCCCCCATCCATAGCTGCTGAGAGAGACAATTGAGCCATCATACCAAGGCTTTCACAGAGAGTGGGACTTAGACCTTTCCTCTTGGGGTCCTGAAGTGGACTGAGGAATTCTTGGACCGTGAGCTCCCTGTCTACCAGCCCTCCCTGGTGTTGCTTTCCTGGCAACTCCATCAGAGTGAGGCATGCCCCAAGGTAGAGCAACTTTGAACCTGCTTGGGCACCCCATGGGCAACTCTGGACCTGTATACTTCCCCGTGGCATAGTCAGGATTGATCTTCTGGGACCCAAAGATGCACTCACAGGCCAGATCCCATATCCCCAGGTCTTGATCTTGTTGTTTATGGGCAATGAGATAAGATTTGTGAATTAGTTTCAAGAGGTGAGGGAGCCCACGTGAACAGATGGGGGGAGAGTGCAGTGTGGCCCCTAGCTGCAGTGTACTTGCATGGCACCCCTCCCCCCACAGAAGGGCTGTGCTCTCAGCTCAGGCTGGGATCCTGGGCAGGGAACATCCCAGCCCACATCACAGTTGTGGGAGTGCTCAGCTAGCTTGATGTTAGCGGGAAACTGTGGAGCAGAGGAAGGCAGAGAGGAGTGAGGCCTGCTCAAGAGAGCCAGGGTGTGAATCTCAGATGGCCCCGCCTCTACAAGCCTACTTGCTACTGGGGTAGGGCCTCTTCAGCCCCTTCCTTGCTGTTTTGCCCAGAAGCTGGGAACAGACTTTTGATGCCTGCTGAAACAGATACCTTGCCAGTCTTTGCAGATCCTGAGGGCAAGCTGAGCCAACCCAACCCCATTCAGCCACAATCCCCCACCCACCTCTGCTATGGCAGAGAATAAGGACTTGCCTGAAGTTCCACAGCTCCACCCAACACCTGGGGCATTTGCATGCTTCTCCTGAAGGACTAGAGCCATTCGCAGGACCCAAAAATGACATTGCAGCTTGTTCCTTCCAGCAAACACCACCTACTGACAGGAAGGTCAGTTTGCATGCTCTTTATAGCATTTACTGACTCAGTCATACAGGGTGTGGTTGGTTCTCTCTCATAGGCACCACATACTACCTTGATCACATCTTAGGCCACAAAACATATCTCAAAAAATTCAAAAAAATAGAAATTATACTATGATCTTCTCAGACCATGGTGAAATAAAATTAAAAATCAACTACAACAGAAACACTCATTTCTACACAAAGTTATGAAAGTTAAACAACCCATTGTTGAGTGATTATTGGGTTAAGGAGCAAATTAAGGAGGAAATCAAAAGATTCCTTGAACTAAATGACAAAGGAGATGAAAATTATCAAAATCTACGGGATTCAGCAAAAACAGTCCTAAGGGGAAAATACATAGTCTTAAATGCCTACATCATTTAAGGCATTTGCTGAAATGAAAAAAAATTAAAAACAAATAAATAACAGAAATATCACAAATCAACAATCTAATGTTGTGGTCCCCAGCTCCTGGACCACAGCCCAGTATGGGTCTATGACCTGTTAGAAGCTGGGCTGCTTATCACTGCCTGAGCTCTGTACCACCTCCCCGCAACCCACAAACCCCCTCACCCCCACCCTTGGTCTATGAAAAAATTGTCTTCCATGAAACTGGTCTCTAGTGCCAAAAGGTTAGGGACAGCCAATCTAATGAATTATCTCAAGGAACTAGAAAGGGAAGAGGAAACCAATACCAAATCCAGCAGAGGAAAGAAATAACTAAGGTCAGAGCAGAACTAAATGAGATTGAAGACAAAAAAAAAAAAAATACAGAAGATTATGAAACAAAATCGATAGAACTCTCACTAGATTAACCAGAAATAGAAAAGAAAGTACCCAAATAAACTCAATTAGAAATGAAAAAGGAAATAGAACTGATACCACAGAAATACAAAATATCATCTGTGAATGCTGTAATAATGTCTATGCACATAAACTCAAAATGTTGATGAAATGGAAAATTCCTGGAAACACACAATCTCCCAGGCTCATTCAGGAAGAAATAGAACTCCTAAACAGACCAATTATGAGCAATGAAATTGAAGCAGCAACAAAAAATCTTCGAACAAAAAAAGTTCCAGACAGGATAGTTTCACAGCCAAATTTTATCAGACATACCAAGAAGAATTGGTACCCATACTGCAGAAATAATTTCATAACATCAAGAAGGAAGGAATCCTTCCCAAGTCATGCTATAAACCCAGTATGACCTTGATACCAAAGCCAGTAAAGAACACAACAAAAAGGAAAACTATAGACCAATATCCCTTATGAATATAGACACGAAAATCCTCAATAAAATTCTAGCAAACCAAATTCAGCAGCACATTAAAAAATAATCCACCACAACCAAGTGGGCTTCATCTCAGGATGCAAGAATGGTTCAACATACATAAATAAATAAAAGTGATTCACCACATAAACAGAAGCAAAAACAAAGAGTATATGATCATCTCAATAGATGCAGAAAAAGCATTCAACAAAATTCAATGCCCTTTTATGATAAAAACTCTTAACAAAATAGGCATAGATTCAACATACCTCAAAATTATAAAAGCCATATAAGACAAATACACAGCCAACATCATACTGAATGGGGAAAAGTTAAAAGAATTCCCACTCAGAACTGGAACAAGATAAGCCTGCCCACCGTCACCACTTCTATTCAACATATTGCTGGAAGTCCTAGTTAGAGCAATCAGACAAGAGAAGGAAATCAAGGGTATCCAAAAAGGCAAATAGGAGATCAAACTATTGCTCTTTGCTGATGATACGATCTTATATCTAGAAAACCCCAAAGATTCTGCCAAGAGACTCCTAGAATTGATAAATAAATTCAGCAATGTTTAAAATTACAAAACCAATGTACACAAATCAGTAGCATTCCTGTATACCAACAACAGTCAAGCTGAGAATCAAATCAAAGACCCAATACCTTTCAAAATAGCCACAAAGAAAATAAAATACCTCGGAATATATTTAACCAAGACAGTGAAAGATCTCTACAAAGAAAACTGTGAATCACTGAGGAAGGAAATTGCAGATGATGTAAACAAATTGAAAAACATATCATGCTCATGGATTGGCAGAATCAACATTGTTAAAATGTTCATGCTACCCAAAGTGATTTACAGATTCAATGCATTCCCCATCAAAATACCAGTGTCCTTTTTTACAGATCTAGAAAAAATAATTCTATGCTTCCTTTGGAACCAGCACAGAGCCCAAATAGCTAAAGCAACCTTAAGCAAAAGAAACAAATTTGGAGGCATCACACTACCAGACTTTAAGCTATAAAAGAAGGTTATAGTAACCAAAACATCATAGTGCTTGGCACAAAAACAGAGACATAGACCAATGGAACAGAACAGAGAATTCAGATATTAAACTATCCACATATTGCCATATGATCTTTGACAAAGTAGACAGCAATATACACTGGCGAAAAGAATCCCTATTTAATAAATGGTGCTGAGAAAATTGGATAGCCACATGTAGAAGATTGAAACAGGATCCATATCTCTCACCACTCACTAAAATTAATTCAAGATGGATGACAGACTTAAATCTAAGACATGAAACCATAAGAATTCTAGATGAAAATGTTGGAAAAACTCTTATAGATATCAGCCTAGGCAAAGAATTTATGAAGAATACCCCAAGGGTAATCACAGCAAGAACAAAAATAAATAAATGGGACTTGATTAAATTACAAAGCTTCTGCACAGCTAAGGAAACAATCAAAAGAGCAATAGACAACCTACAGAATGGGAGAAAATATTCACATGCTGTACATCTGATACAAAGCTAATACCAAGAAAC